>SKCR01025241.1:0-138759 GCA_019454045.1 Zanthoxylum bungeanum
CTTTTTTGTTTGACAGCTGAGACATTTTATTTAATTTGTTTTTATAGGCAAATCAGTTTGTAATTTCGTTTAATTTGATTGATCTGGATTTGATTCCTGTTTGCTTTTGGTGTTTTATATTGTACATTGCTGCATTTGGTTTTGTATAGTCTAATTTTTGCCGTCTAGAGATTTTATGTATTCCTGTTTGTTATTGTATGCTCTGAATTTATTTTTTTGATTTTTATTCTGGGAAAATGTCAAAAAAACACAAGGAAAGTTGTTTTTTTTTTAAAAAAAAAAATCTGAAATTGACTTAGTTTTCAAATAATGAGGTGATATTTGTTCAGAAATGTTCACAAAATATAAGATTAATATTGGTTCAATTTTGGGCTACGAGTTGTGTAATGTTTATTGGAGATTGTTAGGCATACGAGAGGATCAAATAAGGAAGTATCATGTGTATTGTGTGTTCTGTTGCTCTGCGAGTCTGTGTTAAACTGTTAATAGGTTCCTGGAAGTGGGTCCCGTTGATAATGTGCATAATATGGGTGATTGGATTTTTAATGGTTTCTGCTGTATTTTGTTGTTTGTTATTGTGGAGCTGGTTGTTATGTTGTTGCAATTTTGGTTGACAGGAATTGGCTTTGCTTTGGCTATGGAAAATTTGAAGGGGTCATCAAACATCAGAAATTCACTGTTCTCTGGAAAGCATGCTTTACTTCCTCCTAAAAGTCCATTTCCAAGTATTTCCCCGGCATATACTGATTATCTCCCCAATGGCGTAATTGGACCAAAAGCGGCTCAAAATCCCCGAGAGGGAAACGTACACCATCAACGTACTTCCTCTGAGAGCTTCCTAATGGAGGAGCAGCCTTCTTGGCTGGATGACCTCCTTAATGAGCCTGAGACACCTGTGCGCAGAGGAGGTCATCGGCGCTCGTCAAGTGATTCTTTTGCGTACACAGATGTATTCAATGCTTCTAACTTAGATTATGCAGCTCAGGATGAGTACAGATATAAACAATTGGTTTCTGTTCCTTCTTGGGGACCTCAAGACATTGATTACTACAAGGATGCCAGACCTGTCAATTTCTATGCTGAATCAAACTCTGTAAAGCCGATGAATAGGGCACGGGACAGCCCTATGAATGTTATGCCTCATCCAAGTAATCTTCCTTCTGCCAGGGTGAATGTTGTTCTGCAGAATTCAGAATCTCCCGCACAAGAAGCAGATGGTGTTCCATCTATAGCAAGCGAAAAGCTGGAGACAGATGAAGCTGGTCTGCATGATTCAAAATCTTTAGAGAAAAAGGATTATTCCCATGCCAAGCTTTCTTCATCTGAGACTGACACAAAACGTGCCAAACAGTATGTGTTCTATTTTACTGTTCCAATTATATAGAGTATTTGCATCTAATAAGTCGTGTCACACAGTTACTAGAGAATGCTCGATGACTAGTCTTAAAATAAATCGAAAAATATTTCTTATGATCAGTTATCATCTGCTGCCTATTTCCTGGAAGAATTTAAATAGGAAGTCATGGCTAGCTTGGTACTTGAAGGTAAATCAATAATTTATGGCATTCTCCAAATTATAGTTAAGAGAAGATATCCAAAACTTTTAACCTGACTAAAATTTCTTGCAAAATAACTAATGTCATTCTACGGATTTTTTTATGCAAGAAGAGAATATGTTATTAACATGTGAAAATTTAAAGAACGGTTATATTAGGACTGAGATTTACGGTGATATATTTTTAGTAGTAATTTGTTACTATATAATGCAGGCAATTTGCTCAACGGTCGAGGGTCCGAAAACTTCAATACATAGCTGAGCTGGAGAGGAATGTGCAAGCTTTACAGGTAAGCATCAGCAGAATTTTTATATATAGTTCCGGTGCTTTGGAGTTAAAAATATGATATGGATTGTTTGTATGTTTTACTGAAAACTGATAACATGAGACTTTTGTGCATCACTCCACAGGCAGAAGGTACTGAAGTTTCAGCTGAGCTTGAATTTCTTAACCAGCAGAATCTTATTCTGAGCATGGAAAATAAATCCCTGAAACAACGTCTAGAAAGTTTAGCTCAGGAGCAGCTTATAAAATGCTGTAAGTTTGTGATTAATTCTGAACTTTGGGGTCAATGTCTTGGTAAATTATATTTTGCTAGGAAGCTTGATCTGTTTGTATTTGTTTAAGTGTGGCTCTCACTGATGAGGTTGATTACGCTAGTTAAGATATTTATGTTGAAGCCAAAGTGGAGAATGAATTGGTTAGCACCATTGTCAAAAGATCTGTTAAGTTGGCTGTAAACACATGGTCAAATATTCTGTCCTTGTGTTGGCATTAAAATGACTATAATAGGCTATAGTTTGATTAAATTCAATCTAAAATTAATTAATAAAAGTTAAAGTTAGACTTAGTGTGCTGATGCAAATTACAGTCTGGAAAAGTCTGTCCACTTTTTTTTGGGGGGTTTGGCAATATGTTGTTAAAGGCTGGCGCTTGGGTGGGGTTTCAAACAGCCTTCTGTGGCACTTGGGTGGCGCCTTCAAGTATTGAAAGTTATGATTCCTTATATATTATAGAATTCTGCATGTTTGACTAGTCAACCTGCCCTTTGACTAGTCAAAGATGGTGCTTAGGCAGCACTTGGGCGGGTTGAACTATCGAAACACCTTGTCCCGCTTACCGTCTTTGACAACATAGGTTTGGCAGATCTTGAAAATTCTCAAAACATTACTAGCATGCAGTAAAAGCAAGAAGTTCGAAAAAGTAGTGTTTACTTTCTTTGTAGGTCATTCTGTGTGCCTTCTCTTGACATGGCATAGAAACTTACATTTAGGTAACTCCCACCCTCTCGTCCATTTACTGAACTTTCCAAGCTATCTATAGCAGAATATAATCAAATGATATATTACGTCTATTTACTAATAAAGAGGATATTTGATATTTTTTATTCAGTAATTTTATTCCATTTATCTCCCAAAATGACCATTCAATTTAATATAATTAAAAGCATATAAAAAGTTAACTAGGCAAGGTTATGAAAATTAGTTGAAAAGTAAATATTCTTCTTTTCAATAATCCTCCACATCCTAGTCAGATATAGGAGATTTTATGATTTAACAAAGGATCTCCTAAAAATTATCATTTTGATTTATAAATATTGTTTTTTATATTACTTGTGCTGTGAAAAGTTTCACACGTGTCAATCATGTATAGTGGAGCACGAAGTATTGGAGAGGGAGATTGGAAGACTACGAGCCTTGTACCAGCAGCAGCAACATCAACCATCGCAAAAACCATCTTCTAGTCATCGACGCAGTAACAGCAGAGACCTCGATTCCCAGTTTGCAAACCTTTCCTTGAAACACAAGGATGCCAATTCCAGCCATGACTCTGTGACTGGTCCACTCCACATTTAGATAGATGATTTCGCGAGAGCTGTGTTGTGCCACTACTTTTCCATGTTCGGTGCTGTTGCGTGACCTTACGTGCCGTTTCTCTTGAAGCTGGGCTATGCAAGTCTTGGCACCCTTTTTCTGTCTGATTCACCCGTTTAGTTTTTTCTGCTGTTTCTTTGCTTTTTGACCCCTATTGATAAACTATTATTTTTATGCGCACCTGGTAGTTATTGCCGGAAATTTACATTTCAGGGTGATGACTCACCAGAGGTGGTAACTTATAACAGGCTCATGTTTTGGCCTCTCCTGTATGTTCCAGTTCTAGTGGTTAGAAAATTTGTATGTTGCAGTTTTCTTCCATTTAAGATAATCCTTGTAGAACCCCAGTGCAAAGTTTCCTTGAGACTATTTGAATGTGCATTGCTTGTGCATGATGGTAAGAAGTTTGTTTCCTGTAACATTTTTTTAAATATGAAATCCGTGCTCTTCCTCGAGTTCAATTTGTTAATATGAGAAGATTGATTTAATGTTGTAGTTGAAATCCTGATTCCTGTCTTGACTTAATATGCATCCATCTTCTTTGTGCCTTCCTGTGATGTATTTTTCATCCACTGCTTGGAGACCGAAAACCAGAGAAAATTTCTCATGCTGCATTTAACACGAAGTTGAGGAAATTGTGTACAGTGCTTAAAACTGGAAAATTTTGACAGAACTAAATGCAGCTAAAGAAAGTACTATGCTTGGATTTCTTGCTTCCTAGACATTTCCAGATCTGAAAAAGCTTGCTTTCTATTGTTAGAAATAATGGCTTGGTATCAATAGATTGAGCTTTTGATTTATGCTATAGGGAGACTAGATGGGAACAAAACAAAGATAAAATTATGTAGTTTTGGTCTTTTTTTTTATTTTATTATGTTTTTATTTATCATTAAAACGATGCCGTTTCTATGATAATTTTATCATTGTTTAGTATTCTTAGCATTTTTCTTTATGCCTCGTATATGAGATGTGCCAGGCAACGATGGCAAAACATCGGGCCAAGCCTGGGCCTAGCTTTGCCATGCCCAGCCTGGGTCCGAAAATAATAAATATTTTTTTTTTGAATTTTTTAGTACTTGAAAATGAAAAAAAAATTAAGAATTTCTATGTTTTTAATATTTTTATATTAAATTTTAAAAATTTAGTTAGTGTGTATATTTAGAATTAAAAATTAATTTATATAATTAAAAAAATATTTTTTACTAATAAAAATCAGGCTCGAGTCGGATTTAGATTTTTTTAGCCAGACCCGACCCTTAAAAAAAGACCATTCGATCGGACTAGAATTTGTCGGGCGGCTCGGTCGGGCTTTTGCCATTCAGAAGTAACTGCAAGTTTTGCCATATTTGCACTAATTATTAAAAAAAGAAAAAGATAAAAGAAAATCATAAATTGTTTATTATTCAATAATTATTGTTTATAGTTTATTTTTCCGTTCGTTCTGTTCTATTTTTCCTACCAGTATCAGCATGCCACGTAATACAATGCTAACCCTACTGAAGTTAGCCAGACAGTATTAAATTCAAGGAACAACATGCACGGGCTTAATTCTCTTCGTAATATTTTATCTTTTGAAAAAAAAAACACTTTTAATTCATTTTACAGAATAATTTAAAAATTGAAAATAGAAAAATGCTTAACTAAACAATTTTTAGTTAAAAATTTGAAGGCAGATTCAACATCATAATAGCTTGATATTTTGATGACGCATGGGCCACAAGAAATCAAAGTAGTAATGGCTGATATAGTGCCATGTGGCAAGGTCGATTTTTGATATCATCAGCATCCATGAGAATCCAATTAGTTGATTTAATGACTCCACGTGTGAAATTTTTATTGGCTACTGAGATCCTAACCTAATCTAAAACTTATGGGCTATCACTCATAAGCCCTTATTTTTCAGCCTGTTGCTTATTCTCCGAAAGCAGAAAGCAGAAACAGGAAAGAAAAAGAAAAAAGAAAAAGAAAAATGGCAACACAAGCTTTGGTTTCATCATCACTGACATCTTCTGTGGAGACTACTAGACAAATTCTTGGAGCAAGATCAGCTCAATCCTCATTTGGGTCATCAAGAAAATGTTCCTTTGTTGTTAGGGCTGCTTCTACTCCTCCTGTTAAGGTCTGTTTCTCTATCCAAAAGTGCTTTTTTTTTTTTTTTTTTTACAGCAGCTTTCCATTTTTTTTTGGGTGCTTCCTCATTTGAAGAAGATAAGAGTTGTTACAGAAGTAAGCACTTGTAACTTGTTTGCATGGAAGCTAAGTGCTTATTTGTGTAATAACTCTCATAAAACTCTGATCCTATGAGGAGAAGCAGCTTTTATTTGTGGGGAAGTGCTTAATTTTGTCACCTGAAATTTTTTAATAACTCAAAATTTCAAGAGTGAAGATCATGTTCGTCTAATTTCAGAAATTTTGATTTATGTTTTTTCAGCAAGGAGCAGACAGACAATTGTGGTTTGCATCCAAACAAAGCCTTTCTTACTTGGATGGCAGGTAATTTATCCATGCATGACTAGCTTAATACACTCTTAACGTTGAGAATTTGGATTTAGTGCTGAATTTAGCTGACCTAAACTTTTCATAATCTTATGATGCTTTAATAACCTTTCATAATCTTATGATGCTTTAATAACTTTTCATTATCTTTTATGTCACGCTTGTTTTAATAACAAGGATACAAAACTCATTCAATCCTACCAGCAAGACCATGTAAATCACTTTCTTGTGAATTTACTTTTGCAGCCTTCCGGGAGACTATGGATTCGACCCACTTGGTCTGTCAGACCCTGAAGGCACCGGAGGGTTCATCGAGCCAAAATGGCTAGCCTATGGTGAGGTCATCAATGGCCGTTACGCCATGTTGGGAGCAGTCGGAGCCATAGCACCAGAGATTCTAGGCAAGGCAGGCCTCATTCCAGCAGAAACAGCCCTGCCCTGGTTCAGAACCGGCGTTATCCCCCCAGCCGGAACATACAACTACTGGGCAGATTCTTACACACTGTTTGTCCTGGAAATGGCTCTCATGGGATTTGCGGAGCACAGAAGATTCCAGGACTGGGCAAATCCAGGATCAATGGGCAGACAATACTTCCTCGGACTTGAGAAATACTTGGGAGGATCAGGGGATCCGGCTTATCCTGGAGGACCTCTCTTCAATCCCCTGGGATTTGGGAAAGATGAGAAATCAATGAAGGAATTGAAGCTGAAGGAAGTTAAGAATGGAAGATTGGCAATGTTGGCAATCTTGGGTTACTTTATTCAAGGTCTTGTTACAGGAGTTGGTCCTTACCAGAACCTTTTGGATCATTTGGCTGATCCTGTCAACAACAACGTTTTGACTAGCCTCAAATTTCACTAAGAGAGAAATTTCTTCTTCATTTCTTGGAACCTCTTCTACTCCCCCCATTGTAAAATCTATGTGAAAAATGAATGTAATTTGGCAAAAATCACATGTTAGTTGCTAAAATAGAGCTCTCAGTCAAAGGGTTACTTTTCTTCTCTCTTTTTAGTAAATTATTCAAGTGAATTGGGATTTTAAAAGTTTATAAACACAAAAGTTTGTAAAGTGATTTTAAAAATGGACATACTTGACGCCTCCAACCATTCCATTAAGGATTCCACCAACTCCATGTCTTATAATATCACAAGGCTTCGAAATAAAGTGGACTCTTTAGAATTTCAAACTTCAGGAAACATTGGGGATTTTGAACAACCGGCCGGTCATACAATAATGCCTAAACCAGTTAGCTGGTTGTCTTTGATATGTCGGTGGAGCCTGGTAAGTGGTTTGTTGAGAAATATTATGCGATATTTTTTAATGAAATTTAGATTATGAAATCTAAGGGATGGGCCGATAAGTTTATTGTTCACGTATACAATATATGTGTGTGTTCGTCTGTTTTTAGGGTTAGATATAATTTTCAGAACTATTGTATTAGTTCGATTTTAAATGAACCAAATAAATTATGTGTTCGTCTGATTATTATTTTTTTCCATATATATTATTTTAACCTAAATTCCTATCCTTACAATTTTATGATAAATTAGCTCGTCCTTAAAGTTAAATCGACTAGCCATTTTAGGCTATTCCCTATATTGTAGTTTTGCCCCATTTTTCAAGATATTATACAAAAAGGTCCCATAAGTTGTGAAGCAAAGCAAATGGGTCCTTCTAAGATATTTTAGAAAAATATTTGTGAGGACCGCATAACTTTTTAAATATTGCAAACGGAACATTTTCATGAAGTAATATATATATATATATATATATTTTATGTAGAGTCTGGTGAAAATATTTGTGATTTCCATGAATAAAATAGCTTTACAAAAATATGTTAATGAAATCAGCTAATGTAGTGTTTTTAGATATGTGAGTGTTGACTCGATGAGCATTATTTATAAGTCATTTGAGCTTGATCTCAAACAAATAATTTTATGATCTTTAAGAGCTATTGAGATTAAAATTATTTTCCTTTTAAGTAGGAAAATAATTAATTTCGACAAACAATTAAGATTCGTTTATCTTTTGATGGTTAATCCAATACTCAACACAAACTCATCTGATCACTACAGGATCCTAATTCTAAGGTTTATAGTAATTTAAGTAAACGAATCCAAACACAAACAAGTCATGTATATATTCTCATGCACAACTTGTCATAATCTCCAAATTCCAAATGATATTTTTTTTTTGGGAATCGTTAGAAACTCTGCAGCCAAATCACCATTTTCGGGTTTAAGTGGAGCTGGTAAAACCTCCGATTGTCTCAGACTCTTACAAGAAAGCGCTCCATAGATTCAAATCCAGAACTTATAAGATGAGATCTTGAGTTATACACCACCAAATCACACCCTTTAGGGACCAAATGACAATTTTCTTCAACCATATATAATGCAAAATTTAAACAAGCATACGTTTCATTTTTGATCATAACATTAGTAACATCTCTCCCTTGTCCCCCATTATGCAAAATCGATCATGGCCCGTGTATGGTATGGCACGTGTTATTTTTAAAAAATATTATTAACCTATAAATTAGTAAAACTTTAGTGCCTATGGTATGGCACGTGTCGTGCATGAATTAAGACATCTATGTCATCTCACTCGAGTTCTAATCCGACCAAAAGATAGTTTAGAGGACTAAAGAAATTAAGTTGCATTAGAATCCTCAACTGACACCATACCAATCTCATTCATTTTGTATGTAATATGATACTTTACTTAGCATGTAACCAATATACGTATCATATATCATTTATCGTTAAAAAAAACACACAAATATGTATTTACATACTATCTTATGAATATACAAAGTGAATTCATGATATAATTAAGAGATTTTCGAAATATTCCATTCAATATTCTCATCAATCGATATTTCATTGAATACAATAAAAATATTCTTTAAAAAAAAAAAAAATAATAATAATAATTTGTCTGAACAAATAAACACTTATTTAAGTATCGGATTACCTTTTACATGTGCCTCCACACTTATTTCAATTTCAAAATCATCAAAATTCTTTCATTCGTCAGTACTGAAATAATCTGTTACCTCCTTATTTTCAAAGATTCAACACTGGAATCAACTAAGACCACATCACAGAATAATCTAAATTTGAATTCTCATTTCAGTTGTTGTAAAACACATTTTCATTGAACAAAAGCATCAAAAAAATTTAAGACTTTGATAAATTTTGGTGAATGTCAATTAAAAAAAAAATTAAAAATTTGAGCTGATATTGGCTTGACTATTTTCTTTCCCCAGTGATCATCTCTTTATTTAGAAAAACAGAACTATTACGTTATCCATATAACAATCTAATAATATATTGTCACGTGTGTTAAAATATTAAAAAAAAAATTAAAAAATATATATATTAAATCATACATGTCATTTATTGATTTATTGATAATATCACATCTCTCATATCTCAATTACACAGGAAAAAAAATTACTCTTTATGATATGGCACCTAGAAGTTTCAATAGTTATTTTTTGAGCTTGACACGATATTTCCTTTTATGTCCAAAACGTTTCTAATAATTTAAACAGTAAAATTGCAAGACGACTTTTATTAAGAAATTAATATATTAATTATTATTGTTCATTGTTATCAAAATATTGGCTTATCAATTAATAACATATACGAATGGGTAAAAAAAAAAAAATAGGGAAATGACATTTATATCCCTCAAGTCTTAACTGTTATTTTCCCCTAATATTCTCTATTAACATTCTACCAATTCTGAAAATTTATAAAGAGGAAAAATACGGTGTTCGAGAAAGAGAGATTTGTTAAAAGTAGTATTTCCGAAAATTCAGTTTTACAAATTTGGTAAAAAAATCCACTGATTCTCAGCAAAAATGAAGCATCTTCTGCTGAAAGAATACACCAAGTATAACCAACTGGCTCAAAATTACATTTGCCAATCCATTCTGTAATGGCCCCTGGAGAAACTGTAATACTATGCAACAGCTGAAAAGCAAAAACAAAATTATCACCCTTTTGGTCGGACGCAGAATAAAAGTTGGTGTCGAAGTTCCTCACTCAGAAGTTTGATGTTTGTATGAATGGCAGGGATGAAAGCAAAGAATATATTAATATCACGGTGTTCTCAGTGACTCTTGCCGTCTAAGAGGGATGCCTTCGGATTCTAAGCCATCCTCCTCATCTGCGTGCTTACGTAATCGCATGGACATAGATGTTGTCAGACATGAACCTGTTATCATTATGTGATGAATTTAAGGCCCGGAATGTGAAAAACAAAACAATGAATATCTCTATTTCACATTAAAATAGCAGATGGTAACCATGACAACAAAGTCCCAAAGTGTCAGAAGCAGCAGAAATTGGTGCATTATGAGTAACTTAATTATAAGATTGATAATAAAGGGCTAATTAAGAACAAAAAATGAAAGTATACCATCACCCATGTCCTTGGTTTTGTGAAGAAGAAAGGTCCCTGAAAGGATTGTAACAAATCCACACATTTCTGTAATAATCTGGGTTGGATTCTGCCTATCCCAGTCCTGATAAGAGAGAGTTATTCTTCAACCATAAGTAAATTTAAGTTCAATCCAGAGCCATGTTAAAAATAACTGCTCTAACTCATTTAATAAACTAACATGTTCATAAAGCAACAGAGTCCTATGCTATTATTAGTCGGGCTGAAGATTTTACCTTAAACATGATCACACTAGCTAAAATGGTAAGTGATGTGAACATCACATAGTATATGGGAGAGACAACTGCCGTGTTAAAAGTATCAAGCGCCTGCATCATGGAAAAAATAATAAATATAACAATTAAGATGACAGTATGCAGTTCTTGGGAGGTTGGTCAAGGAGGATGGTTGGATCATAGGTTAAATCTAGAATGTATTTAATATTTATCAAAATCCAGGCAAGAACAGATCAATGCTTTATTTTAAGGTCCAGGCCTTGGAGAAAAGCACATAAATTCAGATTAAACATATATAAATTGTATAACAAGACAGTCGAATCTTTTCCAACGGAACATAAAAGGTCTCACAGCAAACTGATTCTAATACGTAACCAGGTAGACCTAAGGGCTGTGTCACCAATCATAGCGACGATGAGGAGTTTGAAAATTATTTTGTTTTTTCAAGTGGTTTTTTTTTTTTTTACTTTTCATGCACAATTTCTTATATTTTTTCATGGCAAGCACAGTATCTTCTAGCTCATACACCAATTGTTAAAAATAATAATAATTATTTTCAGTCAGCAAGCCGATCAATCTTTCTGTTGTTATGCAGCAGTAAAGCCATAAAACTGGTCAGTCCAAGCCCCAAAATAATACTTCTAAGCTGAATATCAGGCATGGATGAGAATAGAGAAGAAAAGAAAAAAAAAACAGTCATTACCATGTTCAGATAATTCATTTGGGTAAGCACACAAATAATAACAACTAAAGTGAAGGCCCATGTTTGGGGATATATTAGCTGATTCATTCCTGACAATGTCAACTTCAGAGCAATTCCCAGTGCTTTAACACTCATAACCTGCCAAAGAACAAAGTGTGAATATAAACACAGAAAGTAAATGCTATTTAAAACACACTTGCAGTTACAAAGTTACCAACAACCAAATACAAGTACATACCGACAAAGAACCGACAAGGGAACAAACTCCAATATAGACCATTATGTGTGTGTGGCCATATTGTGGAACAAAGTGAAATATAAGGATAAATACAGTTGTTATCACCATTGCTGCATAGAAGAGAAAAGCTGGAAAGACAAGGAAAACAAGAGTCAGTGAACTCATTTATTTACAATTTAAGCATTCTGTGCTGATATTTGAAGGCCAGAAAGGATGAACAGACAAGTATTGAAGGAAACAAAGTACCTGGCTCTGTAGCAAGATCCCAAACCTCTATCACGGATCCTATCTCACGTTCTCCAGGAGCATGCAGCACAATCGTTGTAGAGCCCACAACACAAAGAACACAACCAAGTATTCCAAAAATATGTAGTCGCTCTCGTAAAATGACATGAGCAAGTGCAGCACTGCAAGACAACACCTTGATCAGCACACAACACCAGAAAATTAAAATAAAATTTTGAGGGACTTTCCATCATGCCTGATAATGATGCTGAGAGCACCAAGCGGAGTGACCAGAATAGCGGGTGCAAACGCATAAGCTGCAAAGTTTGCAATTTCCCCAACAATCACTGTACAATAGCAGGCGACCAACAGTGTCAGAATTAGAACTATATTTTGTTTTCTTTTTTTTTCACGAAAAACATAAACTGCACACATGTCAAATAGGTAACTCGTCCTAGAACTCTAGCAAACTTCATAATTACTTTCCAAAAAATAAGTTGTAGATAAGATATCAAATAGGGAACATTATTCACATTGATAAGATATCAATTACTTTCCACTAGCCGACCCCACCTAGTGGGAAAAGGACATTGAGTCACGACTTAAATTAAGGGTTCATTAGTTTCTAAAGTTCTCACATCCAATGTTGTCCAAAAGACCAATAAAGAAAAACAATTATTAATAACACTATAATTTTTTTTTAGCAAGCTTCCATAGCACATGCGCTGCTTTATGTTCTGTTGAAGAGATAAGCAAGAAAAGTGATCAGATTAAACTCACTTGTTATCATGCCCACCCACCAAAGTGGTTCATACAAGTAAGAATAGCCTCCAACTCCTGTGAAACAATCATCAATTAAAGTTTAGAGATATTCTGTTATTGATATAAACAATGCACAGTAACTGATCAAGAAGACTACTTCAGACAACAGAAAAGCAAATAAAACAGGAAGAAAAAACTAAAAATCATCTGAGTCAACTTTCTATATTTTATTTTTCCGAGGCAAATTGACTTCACAAATATACACATCCATCATTTGTCACAAGCGATATGGATCACAATGTTGTCCCTTTTAAGATGTTTAGCAAGTAAAGAGATGTATCAACATGCCATCAAAATCAAGATATCCCACATAAATGCAATAAGAAATGAATGCAACCCATAAATAACTTCTAACCAAAATGTAGATCCTACAAGTGTTTCTAATATCTACACATAAATCATAATCATAAGCAAGGGACACAACATTCTCTAATATCTCATAAGCAAGGGAATATATAATGACAACAATATCCAAAATCAACCAATGCAAAATCACATATTTAAGTTGCTTAGCCACTCGATGCAATGAAGCCATAATTTAATCTTACTAGAAATGGTCAAGCACCCAAATATGTACTAAGAATAATTTTCCACAGACACCCTATTAATATTCAACAATATTTCCTAATGTTTCTTATACCCCCAACTAAATTCATCTCACTAATCAATGGCTTTGTCAATACACAACATAACCAACACAACAGAATTCGAAATATCAAAAAGATCCCTGAAATTTTGAATAATTAAATACCTGCCCTAACACCAGAGGCGCCAGCTTTCTTTAACCCTTTCTTCTTAACAATAAAACTAGAACCAATAAAAATACTCGACGAAAGAGCCAAAACCAAACCCTTGATGTTATCAGATGACATGCCATCTCTCCAGCTATGACCATTCGACTCCGCCATTCACTTTTTTAATATTCTTTAATATTAACGCCACTATCTCACCTCGCCACCATAACTCAGTCGCAACTCGGACTGAGTCACTCACCACTACAATAATTCACTTGATTCACCCGTTTCTCACATCAATATTGCCACTATGCTCGATTTCCTCAAATGGGTACTCAAATCCTGAGTTTTTTTTTTTCCAAAAATAAAAAAAAAAAGGGCGTTGATAGATCTTAAACGGATTGTAAAGAGAATACACCCAGATGGGTAGATCTTGAAAAAGAGTTGCAAGATTTCCTGTAAGCGTTCAAAAATTGTGAGTTTGGTGGGAACAGCTAGTTTCGTGCTGGCGAGATTTCTTGGATGTGAAGAGAAATAAGAGAGACGAAGAAGAGGAAAGGTAGAGAATATGATGACTACGCGTTTGTGAGAGCTAATGTTATGTTGTGCTTTTATCTTTGATTTTTTGTTGCCAAATTTCACTGTCCATGTTTTTCTCCCATTTGTTTACTAAAATAAATAATAATTAAAAAATACTGAAAATTTATTTTAATAGTAGTGGCCATTTGTTCATTTTTCTCCCATTTGTGTGTATATCAAAGTTTGCAACAAGGATATCGTCTTATTAATCAACTATTTTAACTCTACCCATGGGATATTATATAATTGCTTAATCTGATCGTAATTTTATGGTGTAGGATTTTAGATTTGATTTTCATATTTTAAGTTCGAATATATGTGATATGTTTCTTGTAAGAGTATAAAATAATTGGTAGATTTTACATGTTCTATTTAAATTTTAAAAAAAAAAATGAAATTAGTAGATAATATTAGTTTAAGTGAAGTTACTAATTTATTAACAAAGTAGATATGCTTTTGGTTGTAAAATCTAATAATAAAATCATGACGTACTATGTGGATAAAATTCTAAAGATAATAAACTTATTTGAAGTGAAATAAATTTTTTTTTTTTAAATAGTGGAAATTTTACCATCAAATCATTCAATCCGGGTTTAAGAGGAGCATGAAAAACTCTTGACTGTTCCAGACTCTTATAATAAATACACCCCTTGTACTTGAACCATATTTTGACAACAAAATCTTAAGCTCTTTATCACCGATTTAGGAGACAAGTGAAACACATTTGTGTGAAATTTAAAATAAATCTCCGATAATTTCTATTTTGTTGTTATATATATTGTTATGAATGGATTAAAGTTGAAAATTTTGAGATATTAGTAATATGTAGAAACATACTAAATCTATAGTCGATATATTGATTTGATTAATTACTTTAATTGTAGCTTAATGACTTGGTAAGATTTCCTTGTTCCTAACTTTTTAATACTTGTTGAAGTTCTAATCAGATGTCAAAATTTTTTTAGTGCTTTTGTTAATGTTTATGGTATTATCTAAAGATAGGTAAATGTGATTTTAATTTTCTTAAAAACATATTCGAAGAATTTTGTAAGAAATATAAAATTAATTAAAATTGTAAACAAAATATTTTAAGGAAAAAGGGGAAATGAGATATACACTCCAAAATTTCATATAATGGACAAATACATCTCCTTAATTTTGAAAATGGACATATGCACCTCCAAAAATTGATAAATTGATATATATATATATATATATATATATATATATATCCTTTAATTTTGAAAATGGACATATACACTCCTTAAATTTCATAAGAAATAACATATTTTTAGTAGAATTAGCTTTAGTTCGGTTTTGGAGCAAATCGAACTGATAACCGTTCAATTTGCTATAGTCGAAATTGAAAACAAACCGAATTGGAAAATCGAAATCGAACCTTTAATTTCGATTCAATTCGGTTCTTAATTTCGATTTACATTATTGTTTGTTTGGTTCCAAATTAAAAACTTAAAAGTTAAAACATACAAATTAAAGATAATTTTAATCCACAAAGGCACAAGCACAACTGAATCGAACCAAACACTTCGATTTGGTTAGATTCCACTAATTTGGTTCTATTTCAATTTTTTTATCCATCCCTAATTTTTAGAATTGAGAGAAGGGACGGAAATGATAAACATTTTAATTTGAATCATAATTTATGTTGTTAGTTTTTTTTAGCTATTAAATGAAATTTTGCGGTGTAATTGTCCTTATTATGAAATTTTAGGGTGTATATGTCCATTTTCGAAAATAAGGGGTGTCTCTGTTTATTTTGTGGAATTTTTGGGGTGTATAAGGAAAAAATGCAAAAAAAGAAGAAGCAAAAGCTTAGCAGCCAACGTGGCGTTACGAAATGATCTGATTGTAGCATCTGTAATACATCCGGCCACACACAATCCCAACAGCATTAATAGAATCTACCCTTAGCTTCGCAAATATCCCTCACCTTCATCAGCAGCAGAGTCCAGTGCGGCGCCGTTTTCTCACTTCTCATTTCATTTTCTTTAGAAACCATAAAACCCAAACCATGTCAGTCTCGTCGATGTCTCTCCTCCAAACTTATTTCCGACAATGCCCCTACCCCTCGCTCTCCTCCTCCCGTCCTTCGTCGTCTTTTCACATCTCCGTCGCATCAAAAATTAAGCCCGCTACGGTCACGTGCTGTGTGTCGACGCAGCTTCAGTCTCACGTGTCGGTCTTGAATGGCAATATCGATGATAGAATCACCGAGAGAAATGAAATTCGGCTTGGATTGCCTAGCAAAGGCCGCATGGCTGAAGACACAATCGATCTTCTCAAGGTTTCGGTTTTAAATTTTTTTTTATTTTAGTTTTGGATATTTAATTAGATTGTTACAAAATGAATTTTAGCTGAAATTTGAGGAATTAGGATTTTTGTCTAGTGCTGTGTGTATTATTTGTTCATAAACCCGTGGTAATGACGTGAATTTAGTAAATTATTATTGGAGTTATGAGAGAGAGTCTGATTGGTGAAATTGTAATTGGAGTTTAAGGAAATGGATGAGAGCTTGTTTAATTTTGCGTTTGGTTGGTGAAAAACTGGAGGAAAATGATATGGAATTCGCAATGTTATTAGTATGTCATGATTTTCTATTTTTTAAAAATATTTGAATTTTATAATGTATTGAATTATGAGTAAAGGGCTCTTTGGTTAAAATTTAGTTAGAAGTTCAGAAAATGAATGAGAATTTCACTAATGTTGTGTTTGGTTGCCAAGAAACTGGAGGAAAATGGCATAGAAAGAGCAATTTATAAATATTTAATTATGTTCTAACTATGAGCAAAGGACTGGAGGTTTAAAATTAGTTAGCAGTAGAGAGAATGTATGAGAATTTGGCAAATGTCGTGTTTGGTTGGTGGGAAACTGAAGGAAGATGGCATGGAAATTGCTATTTAGTATTTACAAATATGTATTAAAAGTAAAGAGAATGCATGAGGGTTTGTCTGATGCTATGTTTGGTTGCTCAGAAACTGGAGAAAAATGAAATGCAAATTGTAATTAGAAAATATGTAATGATTTCAAAGTAATTTCTGCTTTACTAATTGGCTATATTTGTTAGTTTTATCTGAATTTGCGATTCTGATTCTTTATGATAAACTGTTTCTTTTGAAGGACTGTCAATTGTCAGTTAAGCAAGTCAATCCTAGACAATATGTCGCTCAAATTCCTCAGGTCTGATCTTATGCTGTCCCTGATTGGCTTCTGATTATGGTAATATTAGATATGCAATTTTAGTTTTTTTGCTTTGTGGTTTGTTTGTTGATTTAGATCTCGAACTTGGAAGTTTGGTTTCAACGGCCAAAAGATATTGTACGAAAGCTGTTATCAGGAGATTTGGATCTTGGTATTGTGGGTTTGGATACGGTTAGTGAGTATGGACAGGTAAGCACTAAGGTCTAGGATTCTATTTCAGAACACAAACTATACATTTGCTGTGTTTGTTGCCTGGAACAACTGTGGAGACACACATCGACGCATAATGCTGTTTTGGATCTCTCTGTATTAGGGAAATGAAGAGCTTATTATTGTTCACGATGCTCTTGAGTATGGAGATTGCCATTTATCCATTGCAGTAAGTGATCATTTCTACTCCATAACTGACTGCAGGCTGAATCTCTAAGTTATTCCTTGGATTAGTCTTAACATGCCTTCCATTCTTTCAGATTCCCAAATATGGGATCTTCGAGAATATTAATTCACTGAGGGAGCTAGCCCTAATGCCTCAATGGACTGCTGAGAAACCTCTGCGAGTTGCTACTGGCTTTACTTATGTATGATACTTGTTTCCCTTCTTTTACAGCGTTGTTAAATATGTTCAATTATTCAAATAATTGTGATTTCTGTGTCTCTGCACAGCTGGGTCCTAAGTTTATGAAGGATAATGGACTGAAGCATGTAGTCTTTTCAACTGCTGATGGAGCTCTAGAGGCAGCTCCAGCGGTGAGAATTACTCTATTGTGAACTTTTATTTTAGTTTCTAGATTTTAACCCTAAATTTGTTCACTGTCCTTTAATAGAGTTGTACCCTAACATACAATTGTATTGCTAGGTGCAGCATGTTGTAAAGGATTTTGGTGGGATGTTATCATTTTCCCCTTTGCTTCCCTTTAATTTTTGTTCATTTGATTCCCTTTTGTTTTGTTTTTTATTTACCCAAACAAGCTGCAGAAAGTGATATTTTTTCTTCACTTTACTTCTTACTTTTTCACTTTTCTTTTGTTCCCTTTTTGTCTCTTATCTTTATGTGATAAAGTATGGGAAGTGGTAATGTCGACTAGGTTGTTAGTAAAGCAGTGAGAAATTCAGGAACTTTGATCGCTTTGTCAAGCTAGCAACAAATATTTTCACTGATAGCTTGGTTCATTTCATATAAATTCATTGTTGTGTCAGCATTTCCTATTTTGCTTGTCCAAGTCATTTCAGATTGGTGCAGGCAATGGTGTCTAAGGGTAGGGTTTGGTTTGGAGATCAAATTCAATATATAATGAGGAAATAGATTTTGATATGAAATTGATTCAAGTAGCATTGTTTTTGTGACCACACTTGTATGCTTTTTTACAGATTCTTTATACTCAGAAATTACTTGTCTTTCTTGGTAATTTAGATGGGGATTGCTGATGCTATTTTGGACCTTGTGAGTAGCGGGACAACACTCAGAGAGAACAACTTGAAAGAGATTGAAGGTGGAGTTGTGTTGGAAAGCCAGGTAAGACCTTGCAAAGCATACAATGTTGGACTCTTGTAAATGCTATTGGACAGGGGTTTCCAGGTGGCTGGTTTCATGGTCTGGCTTTGATATAATCTTGTCTTATATAAAAAATTCAATGTTCTACAGGCAGTTCTTGTTGCAAGCAGGAAATCGTTGACCCAGCGGAAAGGTGTACTGGACACCACACATGAGATTATTGAGAGATTGGAGGCTCATTTGAGGGCAAGTGGTCAGTTCACGGTATGCATTTAACGTTCCTTATGCTGTAGTATTTTCTACTTTGAAATCATCATGTTTAATCTTATACATTTATGCGGCAGGTTACTGCAAACATGAGGGGAAATAGTGCAGAGGAAGTAGCTGAGCGAATACTGAGCCAAACCTCATTATCTGGGTTGCAGGTATTGTTTGAAGTTACAGCAATGGGTTTTTTGCCACTTCGGTTATCATTCCCAGGAACGAAGATGGCTGAATTATTGTTTCCCGATGACATATATTTTCTTAATTATATGTGTTATTTTCCAGTAATAATTAAAAGCTCTTTTAAGTTTGTTTCATGATTCTATGTGCAGGGACCCACTATTAGTCCAGTTTTTTGCAAGCGTGATGGGAAGGTAACAGCTGATTATTACGCCATAGTTATATGTGTACCCAAGAAAGCACTATACAAGTCTGTACAACAATTGAGAGCGGTGAGTCGTTATATGATAATTAGACTTATTCTCATTGTTTCATAAACATTTTTTCATATCATATGTGATCAGTTTATTTCCTGTCAAAATGATAGTCATAGTCATAGTGTGACTATGACTAATTAGCTGGAGGAATTTCCACTGCCTGCCTTTTGTAATTTCACCGCATGTTTCGAAATAATGCTATTTCACATGACTTATTCCCTAAGAATTGTCTGGCATTAAACTCCACCCACCACTTGATGAACTTTGATTACTCAATATTGTTTGCTGCAGATCGGAGGCAGTGGGGTTCTGATCTCGCCTTTAACCTACATTTTCGATGAAGAGACTCCAAGGTGGCGCGGGCTTCTCTCAAAACTTGGCTTGTAGTCCTCTGCATTTCACCGGTCAGGGTACTTGCAGCATTTGTTTCCCTGTACCATGCCCGAACGATGAAAAGGTTAAAATGTCTAAAATGTGGGCAAAAAATTCTTCAGCATGAATTAAAGAACTTGGAGAATTTTTGCATTGTTTTATATTTATTTGAGATCTCTAGACTTCATTTTGTACTGCTTTGCCATTTCTCCGTCACTGTAATGATAATTATAGTACATAAAAATTAGGGGTGTTCATAGGGTCGGGTCTATCCACGACCTGACCTGGCTTGACGCAACACGACCCGATCCAATCGGGTTTGCAAAAATAAAAAATGTAATTTCGAGTTAGTCCCGACCTGACCCGTAAAAATCGGATCGGGTCGTGGGTTCAATGTAAAAAATTCGGGTTTTACCTGACCAGACCCTTAATTAATGATTTTTCCCTCTTCCTCTCTAGTTAATTTATCATAATTTGGTTTAACTACAAATCCTATCAAAATTATATCATAAAAAATATATATTATTAATTTTTTTTGACCCGACTCAACCCGTATCTTGTTTACCCCTAGTAATGACTTGACTTGCGCGGGTTACACTTTAAAATTTCGGGCTTTGGGTCCTTCGACTTTCATGACCCGATCCGATTGGGTTTAAAAAAATTAAAAAACCTGATCCGACCCGTAAATATCCATAATAAAAACATTTCTATATTGCATTCCTCAATTGAAGGCTATTTTTGAAACTACTTTTCTGTCACGAGTTGCTGGTAACATTCGAAGCTCGTATTTGATACCGTATAAAACCAAAGTCAATTGTAAATAATTAGATACATTAATTAGATACCATGATGTTAATCCTAGCTAACTATATGTAAATCCTTTTGTCAGAAAGATAAAGCTATTAAGAATGTCAATTACCTGTATGAGAGATTTATACAAGTCAGAAAAATCACTGAAGGCTTCCTCAAGAGTATTCAATACAAACTTGTGTAGGATGGATAAATATTCAGGGTGATTTGAAGACATTACAGAAGTTCAACTGCGGCAATGGCTGGGATTTTCTGTCGCAACTTCTGGGTAACGGCTACTCTAACAGTCATGACGCCGGCTGCTGGACCTGTAATTCGAACTTTAACTATCGGCTCGTCATTTGCCACAAGTTCAAGTGATCCACCTGCTGCCCCAACAAGATATGGCCTGATTTCTTCAAGTACCTGAAGTATTAGATCAGCAGAATCCATCACTGCATAACTACCCAAAAACTATAGCGAGATAATTTTCACGTTTAGATGCTAAATCAAGAAATTCAAGACAACTTTTGCAGGAAGATTGTAGCATTCCAATGGAAGAGGAAAAAAATTGGAAACAAAAATGTTTCCCCAGATATTTATGAAAATAAAAAGGATTAGTTGATATACACAAAGCAATTTATTTCATTGCAATGAACATTTTGCAACACTTATCACAACATAAATCTTCCAAAATGTACCATATGACCATAGGATGTAAAGAAATTACCTCTTTACTTTCTTCATTCAGCTCAAGCCCAGTTTCTTCATCTGCTATTGATTCCACTGCAACTATGTCAGGGATCTTCTCCATTAAGGGATGCTCAATCAATGTTCAATAATACGGACACGAGGCAGTCGGCGTTTGAGGCGGTGAGATGGGGTCTCAATCCGAATGTTAAAAAAATTAATAATTTTTATAACTTGATGAAATGATGATTCTTGATTAATAATAAATTTATTATAAATATTTAATAAATTAATAATTGAGAATTGAGAATTTTTGGGTTTGGTGAAATTTGAACAAATTCATCTTAAAAGCACAAAACCCGATAAAGCGGATTGAAGCACAAAACCCTCCAAGCGCCGAGGCGGCGACGCGGCAACCTTGTAGCTTTAATCGTACAACAATGCCATGAATCTCATGAAAAGCCACATTTCCCCAATATGCTATGAGATATGGTCGAACTTCATCCAATAAACTTTCTATATTCTCAGCGGTTAACAGGCAATTCAATAGCTGAATCAGGAGGGATTGGGCTACTATCCTTTCACTCTAATCTCCTTTATTTCCTTTTAAAGATTGAGATTTAACCAAGAAAAATCCAATGATCATTATCTTGACAACACATTAATGAATTTGATGAGTGACTTTTGTGTTGTCAAGATAATGACCATTTGATTTATCTTAGCTAAATCTTAACCCTTAAAAGGAGATAAAAGAGATAGAGTGAAAGGATGATAGTCATTCCCAGGAGGGATTGGGCACGGCTCTTACAACTGCACGATGTTAAGAATGGAAGAGGGTCTTATAACTTATGCAAAAACATCACTTCTCAAACTGCTAAAAGGTAAGATCAAATTCATATCAATAGATCCTTTTATATATGTAAATTAAATATGAGAAAAATGGAAGAATGTATATTTGATTCTACTTTGCTAGAAAGTGCTGTGGAGTAAAAGTGTTTTTATAAGATCCCCTAAAATGCTTCTTGACAAACCACACTTGTCAAAAATCACTTCAAATATGTATATCATTCCAAGTACTTGTTTGGTATGATTTTTTTTTTCAGAATCATTGGAGAAACCCCGCCATCAAATCATATTTTCTGGCTTAAACAGAGCAGGTAAAAGCTCCGATTATCTTAGGCTCTAGCTTTTACAAAAAATACACTCCCTAGATTCGAACCCGAGACCTCAAGGTGAGAACCTAAACCCAACACCACCAAGTCACACTCACTGTGGACAAATGTATGATTTTATAATAAAGGTGAAATAGTCTTTTTAATCATAAATGTTAGTTCTATTTTTATAGGCAATGTTCGTAACAAAACAAGTTCAATTGAGTTGTAATAAGTCTTGAAGAACTTAGAGTAAATGGACAGATATTTGACAAAGCTAGAGCAATTTCGTTAATGCCGCATTCGTATAAACATTCGAACGAGCAGCGTTACACAAACGTTTAAGGTGCGTTTGAACGAAACATTCCAGAGAGCAAACGTTCGTGGTGCGTTCGAGTAAGTGTTCGAACGAAACTTTCCAGAGAGCATGCATTCGTGGCTTGTTCGAGTGGCGTTCGAACGCCTGTGCGGAGCTAAGTTATTTTGGACTCATTTTTAACCTAATTTGATATTAGGAAGCCTTTCTTTTTGCCTTACCTATATAAAGAACATATAGTCACCTTCCCCTAGTATTGAAACATATTCTCTCAAAGCTGCAAACATTCATAGCTTTTCAACCTATTATTTTCTCACATTGAAGACTTCATTGTTTTCCTTGTATTCGCTTTTGCGGTGAGACTGATCTTTGTTAAGCCATCAACACAAATCAAAATCCAATTTCCTAAACCTTCAGAGTTCTCAAGGAGGAAGATTGACAGTCAGAGTTTCGGCGTTCAGAGTTGCAGAGTTGATTCACTCAGAGACTTTAGAAGTTCTGAAGTAAACCGTGAGGTTCTTACAGTCTAGAGGTACTAGAGTCGGTGGAGTTGCTGTCATATGTCTTTTACCATCACTGTAAGTTTTTCTCATATAGCGAATTTTGGATTGATAGCTGAGATACCCAGAGTGATTTTTTACTCACACGAGTTTTCCACTTCGTCACCAAAATACTTGTATTGATTTGTATGATTGATATTTATTTTCTGCATTATTATTTATGACTTGAACATTCTGCTTTGATTTATAATTGGGTAGACTTAAGGTTGGTTGGTTGGTTGTTAATTTAATTAATCCATAGACACATTAATTATGACTTATCTTAGTTAATTATGATAAATTCTGCATAGGGTCAGAACCTTAGGATAATTACGAACTTTCAATAAAAGCTTTATTTAAAATTTTAATAATGTTTGGATTTTAAGTAAAGTTTTTGAAAATTAAAAAAGATATTTTTACCTCTATTAGGAAAAGTTCAAAATTTGGGCTTTTGGTAGTAAAACTTGAAAATAATTTTATATTTTTTTAATAAAAACACTCACTCACAACCAAACACTTAATTTTTCTTATATTAAAAACTCTACTTCTAATTATCTAAAAGCTATACTAGTAAAAGTTATACTTGAATAAACTCTATTTGAAAAACTATATCAAACGGACCCTAATTAAGTGTTTGTTTGATATGACTTCTAGTCAATGTAAAATAGTTTTTCTAATGTCAAAAGCTCTTTCATAAATTTTGGTGATGTTTGATTGTATTTTAAGTAAAGTTTTTGAAGATTAAGAAATTGCTTCTACTAGCAAAATCTCAAAATTTGAACTTTTAAGAGTACAGCTTGTAAAACTTTTTTTAAGAGTTAAATTATCTAAAATATTCTTATTTAATTTCATAACCTTAATTCATTTTTTCATAATACAACTTTAAAAATCTCGTCTAATAAAATAAAACTCTCACTCACAATCAAAACACTTAATTTTATTTTTTTTTAATCAAAACCTTTGGTTCTAAAAGCTCAACTAATAAAAGTTGTATTTAAATAAAATGTATTTGAAATGTTATATCAAAGAGACTCTAAAAAAACCATTTTAAATAAAGCACTTATATGAAGTGCTTTTCCCAAAAGTTTTAAGCGGGTTTTCAATCTCAAAAGTAATTATGTCTATCCATGACACATTTATGATACGCAATGATATACCCATACATATAAAAATATTATTTTTACAATTGAACGTGTAACTTCAAGTTGGATTAAAAATAGGAGTTGTTTGCTTTCTCTCAGGTTTAAGGTTCGAATCTTATTAGATGCATTTTCTTGGAGTCATGCTCCCGATGTGAAAAGCCAGCGACTTATCATGATCTGTGTTGGGAAACTTCTGAAGGCACAGGGCACAGGTCCCGGAGATTGGTCGAGATGCGCGTAAGCTGACCCAAACACCCCGATTATCCCAAAAAAAAAAAAAAAAAAATTCAAGTTGGATTGAAGAACAATCTATTGGAATAAGAAATAACTATAGCATCTAATTTAACATGAAAAGAGTAAATAATACCAGGTTCCAGAACTTGCTCTTGGCACACTGCAAAACAATTAGACATTATAATTTAACAACTCAGTGTCAGAATCCAGAATTTAACAAACAGAATTAACCTTATATTATTACTAATTTGACAACTCAGAATCCAGAATTTGCTCTTGGACCACTGCAAAACTTTCATCATATAATGCAAATTAAAGTACATTAATTATATAATCACTTTAAAAAAAAAACAGAAACAAATTAACAAGCCTTATTAATTAATTAATTACACACATATGATCACAAATTTAAAATCAACTAACAACACACACGAAGCAATGACATTAATGCAGAAAATTAAACGACGCCGCATGGCATAATTAAACTTCTCATCAACTGAAATAAACTTGTAGATGCAAAGAGAGGATTATGGGAAGGCTTATTTTTTCTTAAAGATAAAATCTGTCACAAGAGGAACAATTGGTTTCTTCTTCTTCATCTTCTTCATATAATTCAATCTCCTCTCTTTAAATTTCTCCCCATAATATTTTTGATCAGCTTCTCCAATACTTAAAATCTGAGCCAAAGTCGGCGAATTCTCCATTCTTATAATCACCTCTCTTTTCCTCTCCTCTTCATTCATCTCCTTTTCAAAACTCGACCTCGTCCTCATTGCCGCCGCGGCTGCGGCCGTAGCCTCTGCCTCCGCCAGCTTTGACATGTTCTTATGAAGCTCAGCGTTCAACGTAGCCAAAGCAATCTCAGTTTCATATCCCCTCTCCTTCAACAAACTTAACTCCATCTTCGTCCCCTCGAGCTCCGCCTCCAGTTTCTTCAAGGTGTCGAAAAGCACGTGCTGCTCCACGTGATCGTCTTTTTTATTAGGGTTTCGTGGACTTGGAGACGGAGAAGGAGACTGATATTGCCATGCAGAAGTTATTATTTCCTTACAAGGGTTAGTGTTATTATTATTGTAAGTTATTATTTCTTTGAAGAGGAGGCGTTCGCCGAAGATGGCGACGGCTTCTTTGACAGAGCGAAAAGGGCGGGAAGTGTCAACATTGGAGCTGTAATCTTGATGAAGAGCTAGGTTTTGTTGGGTTTGATCCATTGTTGATGTTGAGGAGGAGAATAGAGGAAGAGAAAGGAAATAATTATTACTAGCTAGGGTTTGTTTGATTGATGGGGGGTACTGTTAGGTCAGTATTAGGGCTAGGGTTTCTTTGCTTTCACTACAAAAGATTACAGAGAGAGAGAGAGAGAGGGTTGTTTGAAGCTTAAGACAAGATCAGAATTTGGAGATGATGATGAATCATGAAGAAGAAATGTGAACTAATGTATTGGTGGAGTGTCACGTGCTATACACGTGTCCCATGCAGGTTTGAAATCTGATATAAGAATAATCATTTTAATTATTAGAAAGGAAAATTGTTAGATTTTACAAGTAATTAGTTTTTGCTAAAAAATACTGGAATCCATAATAAGGCTACCCTAATTATGGATCAATGGAACTAAGTATATCACTAACTGTTTGATTGTTTGTTAGAACAATTAGAAGACACTTTATTCTTAAAAAAAATATGGTATAACAAAAATAAAATTCCAAAAATGGACGAGAAATGAGTATAGCTCCTCAAAAGTTATTCTCTCTCTCTATATATATATATCTAGACATATAATTGACATATAGACATATAATCATTGCTTTTAAAAATCAGATCGGATCGGTAGGTTGAATTGGTCGAATTGGGAATCAGCAGTTAGCCCGATCAAATGAATCCTAAAAATTAGGAGTCTAAAAACCGGTCAAAACTAGTGAATCAGATCGGCCGGTTGATAAAAAATAATTTTAAAACCAAAAAATCAAAAATTAATATTTTTTTTATAATTTTTAATTAATTAAAATTATTTTTGACGACAACCGGTTTAAAACGGTTTAATCGGAATGGTTCAACCAGTCAAACCAATAAACCCATTAAATATTTTAAATCATCGATTAATTCGATCGTCTGTCTGATTGTCAACACTGTGTATAATTGATTTAAGCTAATCCAATTTATAGAAATTCAAAATTAAAATAATATTTAACGATATCAATTCATCTACCACTATCTACAAATAGATTTACTTAAATAAATAATTAGCTATTAACAATATTTTAACTTCACTGTATTATATCCGGTGGAGTCGATTGTATAGATATTTTAACATGATTGTATTATATATGAAATTATTAACTCCCTAAGAATGTGTATTATATGTATGATTTTATTGATAGTTATTTGATTTTTGTAAAGCTTGTTGTTTTGAAACTTTTGTAATTGATGAAATCGTGAATCATGATAGACCAGAGATTGTAATTGAGATTTTTGTATCAATTTATAGAAGATCTGTGTAATTTTAATTGATAGATCTAATACGAGGTGAAGGAGAAAATCTTTGGTGCAACAGTGGTACCACGTCATCCATACAACAAGTCAATCATCATTTGCCACGTGTGCTAAAAAGTCAAAAAACAACTAAAAAGTATGAAGAAAATTAAACATGTTATTTTTTAATTGGTTAGTGGTACCACGTCATCCATACCACTGTTGCACTAAAGATTTACTCGAGATGAAGGCTGTAAGAGCGAAGTTCTATAGACACCCCTGAACATTATTATAATTTTAATAAATTTATCAATTTAATTATAATAGATTATATATATGCTAATATAAAAGTACTACGATGCATATAAACAAGACTGTAAATGACATTAACATACTCAGAGCGCAAACTGACGTTTACGCATAGAAGCAGGACAAAGTTGGCAATTACAAAGATCCACTCTAAATCAACCTATTTTAGAGAGGATAAAAAATTGTTATTATTTATAAATTCAAATGGTTCTCTTTTACTAACTAATATGGGAAATAATGTATTCAACACTTCCTCATCGAACGAAACCATTGTCGGGCACTCAATGCTTTCGTTCTACACACTTGAGTTCTTCCAACGCTTTCTCATCGAACGAAATCATTCCGCTTAGAGACTTCAAAGGTTCTGAAGAAAACCGTGGGGTACGGAACTCGATGAGTTCTTCAAGTTCTTGCAGTCTAGAGGTGCTAGAGTTGGTGGAGTTGCTGTCATAGGTCTTTTACTATCACTGTAAGTTATTCTCTTATATAATGGATTTTAGGCTGGTAGCCGAGATACCCTGAGTTATTTTTTTACTCGCACGAGTTTTCCACTTTGTCAACAAATTACTGTGTTGATTTTGTGTGTTGATTTATTTTCTGCATTAATATTCTACTTTGATTTATTACTATGAGAATTAAGGGTGCTTGTAAGAAAATCCATAATAACTGTAATTAGGACTTATCTTGATTATTGTGTTTAATTCTGCATAGGGTCAGAACTTTATGATAAATTTGAATTTTCAATTTTGTCAAATATGAAGGGGATTATGCTCATTTTCCCAATTTCGTGCTCTAAATAAGTTATTAAAGTGTGATTCTTATTAATAAAAGAACAATTTTTTTTCCACGTGTTGAAATCTTCATATTTGGCCAAACTTACTCATAAATTTACGGGTAAAAAATAAATCAGAGTGAGCGGGAGTAGGCTGCCCACCGGTGTGGTGGGTGCCGTGGGCACTCCGACGCTCAAGTCAGTAGTATGAAATGAGCAGTAAATATGTAAAATGTGAAAGTAAGGTTTGATGTTACCTTAAACTCTTTTGGTAGCCGTGAGGGCGGTGATAAGTGTATAAAGGGATGAAGTACTCTGAGAGAGCTAGTGTCAGAGAGCAGAGACTTGTAAGAAAGAAGTCTCGCTTCCCCCTCAGAGTTGAGAAGCTCTCCCCTTTTATAGATTGAAGGAAGTCACTTTACAGTTGGAATATAAGTTGTACACGTGATTGTGGGATCTACAATGTGCTGAAGTCTCTGATGATAGGACCCACAACATGTTCAATACTATCTTTCGATAATAAAGAATCTTAGCATGTGAATTTATGCTTTACGCTAGACAAAATGAGGGAAGAGTGGTTGATAAGTTATCCGTAAGCATGTGGCGTGATTATAATTCAATAATGCTAGGTTTTATGGGTTTGATTTTACACTCTTGGGTCTTACTTACTGTAGGGTTTTGAACTGTAAAGATGATTTTACCCTTGGCCCAAATTTGGCCCATACAGTTTGTCCCCTACTCTCTAAGTCAAGAAGTTCTTGATTTAGAGAGTATTTTATACGTGTCGAACGAAACAAGATGTAAGAATGCCAGTTGAGAATGCATAGTTCATGTTACATACGATAGAGAGAATTCAATGCCTTTTGGACTAAGAGTAGTCTAAGTCTTCAAGTTGGCTTGACATTTAGCCATGGGGAATGTCCCCGGTCGACTGAACCAGATGAAAGTTCAGGAAAATCTCTATACTACCGGTCAAGGACCAGAGGATCTATACCAGATGAAGGTCATGTGCTGAACTTGACTCGTTATGAGCCATAGGGGAAGTCCCCAGTCTACTGAACCAAATAAAGGCCAGGACAATCTTCGTACTACTGGTCAAGGACCAGAAGAGTCTTCAAATTTTTCTAGTCCAGATGAAGGTCATGTGATGAACTCGACTCTACATGAGTCCATGATGGATGTCCCCAGTCGACTGATCCAGATGATGATCAGGATAATCAATTGACTCTTTATGAGCCATGGGGGATGTCCCCAGTCGACTGATCCAGATGAAGATCAGAATAATCAATTGACTCTTTATGAGCCATGAGGGATGTCCCTGGTCGACTGAACTAGATGAATGTCAGGATAATCCCCATACTACGGGTCAAAGGACCAGGGGAATTTATAATATCGTCTGACCAGATGAAGGTCAGGTCTTTAACTTGACTCTACATGAGCCAATGGGGGATGTCCCCGGTCGACTGAACCAGATGAAGGTCAGGATAATCAATTGACTCTTTATGAGCCATGGGGGATGTCCCCGGTCGACTGAACTAGATGAAGGTCAGGATAATCCCCATACTACGGGTCAAAAGACCAGGGGAATTTATAATATCGTCTGACCAGATGAAGGTCATGTCTTCAACTTGACTCTACATGAGCCAATGGGGGATTTCCCCGGTCGACTGAACCAGATGAAGGTCAGGATAATCCCCATACTACGGGTCAAAGAACCAGTGGAATTTATAATATCGTCTGACCAGATGAATGTCATGTCTTCTTTTTGACTCTTCCTGAGTTAAAGGGGCATGTTCCATATGGAGGATGATTCATTGTGTTATGTATCAAGACGACCATACATATTGATAAAGGTACAAGGGAGTCTACAGATACTAGATCTGATGAAAGTCTAAGAAGATTTCATTCTACAACACTTTGAAAAAGTACATCGGAGCTTACATTACCCGATGAAGGTCCAAGAAAGTCTACACACTCCACTATACCTAAAGTAGGTACATGGGAGTCTACACATTCCATATATGATGAAGATCCATGGGGGTCTTCATTCTTCATTTTACATGATCTAATACGAGTCAATGAGGATCTTTACACTACTAGACTTGAAGAAGTTCTATGAGAGTCTTTCCTTCTCATACTACTAGTTCTGATGAAGGTCCATGATACTACTGTCGAATGAACTATCAAATGGACCTGTGAATGTCCATAAGGCACAGTCGAATGAACCTAATGAATATTTATGTGAATCTTCATACTACAAGACCTGATGAAGAACACGAGGCTACTGTCGAATGGACATGTCGCATGGACTTGATGAATATCTATGAGAATCTTCATATTACATGACCTGATAAAGGTCATGAGACTACTGTAGGATGAACCTGAAGAATATCTGTCTAGTTCATCACTCTTCTCACCTCTACGATACTACTGTCGAGTGGAGTTTGTCGAATGGACCTGATGAAGGTCCATTGTCATCACTCACTATACTAGACCTGAAGAAGGTCCATGATGAACTTGATGAAAGTCATCACTCCTCACTCTCCTATGAGACTACTGTCGAATAGCCCTGTCGAGTTGATGGAAGTCCAAGAAGGTCATGGTCGAATGAACCTGATGAAGGTTCATGAGACACGGTCGAATGAAACTAATGCATGTCTATGAAAACCACCACTCTTCTAGACCTGATGAAGGTCCATGAGACACAGTCGAATGAAACTAATGCATGTCTATGAAAACCACCACTCTTCTAGACCTGATGAAGGTCTATGAAGCTATGGTCGAATGAACTTGATGGAAGGACTAAATGAATCTTTATTCTACCAATTTATGATACTACTGTCGAATGGAAATGACAAAGGTCCATGAGACACGGTCGAATGAACTTGAAGAATATCTGTCAAGGTCATCACTCTTCTCACCTCTACGATACTACTGTCGAGTGGAGTTTATCGAATGTATCTGATGAAGGTCCGAAGACTACGGTCGAATGAACCTGATGAAGGTCCATGAGACACAGTCGAATGAAACTAATGCATGTCTATGAAAACCACCACTCTTCTAGACCTGATGAAGGTCTATGAAGCTATGGTCGAATGAACTTGATGGAAGGACTAAATGAATATTTATTCTACCAATTTATGATACTACTGTCGAATGGAAATGACAAAGGTCCATGAGACACGGTCGAATGAACTTGAAGAGTATCTGTCAAGGTCATCACTCTTCTCACCTCTACGATACTACTGTCGAGTGGAGTTTGTCGAATGGACCTGATGAAGGTCCGATGACTACGGTCGAATGAACCTGATGAAGGTTCATCAAGCTATGGTTGAATGAACCTGGTGAAGGTTCATAAGAATCTTCATTCTACCTATCCATGAGATTATTGTCGAATGGACTTGACAAAAGCCCATGAGACACGGTTTGTATGAACCTAATGGATGTCTAAAGAGATCTTCATTCTACTATTCTGATGGTCTAAGAAAATCTCCATACTACTAGTCCTGATGAAAGTTGTGTAGGGGTTGGTGCTCAGAGCGCCAATTCCCAGTTGTATTTTGTTAAATACTTCTGTAAAACATTATTATTATTAATAATATATGCAGTTTCTATAATATAATCTATTCTTTTATATGGTAAAGACGTAATGACCTTAGAATGATTAGTCATGGTACAGTTGCAAAAGCGTCGCAGCGGACATTGAGTCGTATCATGACGTTGTCATTCTCAGACAGTTCCTGGTCAAGGTTTACACTACTTGGTCAGTATAGTAAACCCGTTGAGACCGGTACATGTTATACTGGAATATATGATTCCAATGGTTTCTCAATGAACCATTAGTCTTGGAGACTAGTATAGACGTGTAGGTGTTTATAGTGGATAAACACTGAACGACTCACCGAAGATTCTTAATGGATGGTACACCAGCGTCAATAAGAATCTTCTTGGGTTGAGTAGCACTTGTGATTCTTAGACTTGAGATGCCATTGTGGGCACATGAGACATCTTCTACACTTAGATGGCAGTCACGTCACCGATCTATTTAGATCAGACCTCCGCCTGTTCGTTGGGTGTAGATAGATCCTCAGGGTGTCCTATGTGTATCAAGATGGATCCGTCAGTTCTGTGTACCAGAGCATAGGTAGTCCATATGATTAGCAATCAGATAAAACCATGGGCCCGTGGTAAGTTTAGAAGCTAGTTCTAAACATTCTTTTTGAGATTGCTAATAGAATAGTCGACTGGATAGTCCCGATTGAGATTTGACGTTTACATCTATATCTCTGGGATTTATCCGGATACCTGTGACGGAGGAATTATACATTTGCGATGACCTCGACCTGTATGGTTTAGCGAGATTATCCGTGATCGTCATAATCTACGGGTGGATAGATTATGAACATGAAATTTGATTTCGTGACGGATATACCTGAACCTAGAGAGTCTCAATAATGAAACATACTCGTAGAGCACTAGAGCAACATAAATAAATAATATTGATTATTTATAAAGTCGTTTAAAGGTTAAACGCAAGATACGTGCAAAAAGGACCCGATAGTCATTTACGTAATTATTGTGTATTTACATTTAATACTTGATTAATTTAAATACACATTAATTAATAGTCAAAATGAGTTTTTTGACTTTTATCCTAAATGAATATATGTTTTTAATATTTAATGTAAATATTATACATATATTTAATATATTTGTATTTGATTAATTAATTAATTATTTAATTGTTAAATGATTAAATTAATTAAAATATAAATATTTTATGTTAGGATAATTAATTTGTAATGATTATAGTTGCTTTATTAAAGTAAATAAATATCTATAAAGTTAGTTTAGATATTTAACTTACTTTACCAAATTAATTTGAAATGAAAATTGAAATGAAATTTGTTATTTATGTCTTGTAAATTTCGGCCAAGGCATTAATTTAGCAAGTATAAATTGTTTCATTTGCTTTTCATTTCATTTTAACCTAATACACTTTTAAAAGAGAAAGACACCATTGTTGAAGCAAAAAGAAAGCTTGAGAAAGAAAGTTAAACATCAAAAAGCTTGGATTTTAGTAAGTTTCTTGAACTTGCTATTAGTAAGGAATTTATTCCTTTTGTTCTAGGCTTTAATATGTGATATTCCTAGGATGTTCCTTTCTTTATTTCTTGTGTTTTTGATGATGGTTGTTTTGATGAAAGTGTTAAGCATGTGTAATGAAAGAAGTGTATGACTATTGTAGTTATATATAATCTTTTAAGGTTTATGAAACCATGTTGCTATTCTAGAGTTGTTGACCCACTCTTAAATGACCTAGATTTGATCTTGAGTTGTTTCATTGTGTTGAGACTTGAATTGGATGTAAGATTGATGATTGAAGTAATTGATTTGTGTATTAAGTCCAATTTGTCCAATTTGTTGAAATTGAGAAATTAGGGTTTATAACCAATTCAAATTTGGGGCTTTTGAGATATGTTGAGCATTTGGGTGTGTATATGATGCATGCAAAGTTTCATGTTGATTGGATTTCATTAAGATGAGTTTTGAGACATGAAATGACCAAATGGTCAATATGGCCCCCAAATGAGCTCACGGCAATTGTGAGGGAATTTTGGGGTTTTTGTGGCCTATGGTGTTTTGATGTTTTGAGCATGATAATTCATCCTAGAAATGATTTAGAATCATTCAAAATTGATTGGATCAATTTCGGACTAAAACGGACAAAATACCATATAAGGGTAATTTGGTAATTTCACTTGAATTTGATTCATTTGAAATTTTATTTCATTATTTGATTATTGGGTAATTAAATAAATGTGTTTATTTATTTAATCCAAGAAATGTTTTGAAATCTGAAAATCGGATTTTCACCGCTTCCGCTGCGTTACCGGATTCACCCCTATCAGACCCCAACAAAATGGTATCAGAGCGAGTCTGATTCTAGGCCACTTAAAATGCTTAGCCTACATTGAATCAATGTTTAATCATGTTTTCTTGATTTATGCATGCTTATTAGGAACTAATTTGATTAGATTTAGGGTGTATGACACTTAGCGGAAAATCCCTAATAATAAGGTTTTAATGTAATTTGTATTTGATGCATGTTATATGGTCCGTCTTGTCAATACGGTTTATGAATATCTCTTTGTGACTACATCCGAGACCGTGCCTCTGCTGTGAGGGTGTAGCCGATAAAGATTTATTTATACCGGATGTATATAGATACTAGATAAATTCAAGTAAAAGCGGAATTCTGAACGTGCCCTAGCTGTCAGGATTACGTAAGTAACTTGAGTTTATCATTGACGAGTATTACCTTGGTACGTCTCCTTGTGGGCCTGCCTCCGCAGCGACAACGAGAAACGGCCAGGACCGTGAGTTTAGGAGTCACTGTTGAGTGATTGACAATTGAGTTGTCTACCTGATGAATATACGTAGGCGAGACCGTGCCTCTGCTGTGAGCTGAAATATATTCACGGGATCCACCTTTCACTATTTATATTTAATTTAATTATTGAATATTTGTATTCTGTGTTGGGATTACAGTAATGCATGATTTAGTGGGAGGGGCATATTAGATTAAAAATCCATGATCTAGTTTATGCTTTTGATATTATATGAAACTGCTTTATTTCTGCTAACCGTTTTTCGTGATCTATATGATAGATTTGCGATGGCGGGTCAATCCACAAACCAGTTTGCGCGTATGCTAGATGCGAACAAACTAAAAGCGCTGAGAACTTTACGGACTGGGAAATGGATTTGAGGATTGTCCTCGACTCCGAGAAGTTGGGATATGTGCTTGAGGGCCCTTTGCCCCTTGCAGTGGGTGATGAGGCTTCGGAAGAGGAACGCCAAGTTTTTGAAACTTGGAAGGATGATGACTTAAGAGTTAAGTCATACATTCTCAGTTCGCTCTCTCCGAAACTCAAACACAATACTATGGTATGATTGATTCCTACAGTATGATGACACGATTACGACAATCGTTCGAGAACCAAGAACAAGTGATTGTTCATAAAGTCGCCATGGAATTGTTCCATGCGCGCCTGGATGAGGGGCAAAGTGTTAGCCCGCATGTTCTTCAAATGATCGATTTGATCGATCAGTTGAGGCAACATAATCTCATCCTGAATGACATTCTCGGGAGGAGTGTCATTCTGGTTTCTCTGCCAGCTTCATTCCGACAGTTTGTGATGTACTTCAACATGCACGGGACCGTCTGCACCTACCATGAGCTGCATAGGATGTTGCTCACGGCAGAAGAGGACCTTAGGAAGGGAGTACCAACTCGCCCTCCTAGATCTACTTCTCTTTCAGCTTCTTCCCAGGAATGTCCAAGGGAAAGAAAAAGAAAGAGAAGAAGAAAAAGAGGACAGTTGGTCCTCAACAGCAGCCGAAGATAGCAAGCCCAGAGGGCTTCTGAAGACAAATGCCACCACTGCGGCAAGGTCGGGCACTGGAAGAGAAACTGTCCAGATTACATTGCTCAGATCAGGAGAGACAGAGCATCTACATCAGGTACTTTTATTTTTCCAGTTATTGATTTATCTTTGGCTTGTGAAGCCGTTACATCCAGCTGGATTTTAGATTCTGCTTGTCCCATTCACATTTGCAATTCGTTGCAGGTGCTGAAGGAAAGTAGGAGGCTGAAGCCTGGAGAGATGCAGTTGCGATTCGGGAGTGGAGACTCACTGGATGCAGTTGCAGTGGGAGTATGCGAGATCTCATTGCCGAATGGGACACTTTTGTTAAATGATGTCATTTGTACCAGGATGTGTGCTAATATTATATCACTTTTTGTACTTGATACAGAAGGCTTTTGTATGAATATTAAGAATAGTTCTTTGTATTTATATGATAGAATAATATTCAGATCCTTTGTTGTCCAAACCAGCATGGTCATTATACATTGCAAACTCTAAAGATATATTAAATACTGGAGTTAATAAACGTAGATTACCTGTAATTAATAATACTGAACTTTGGCATATGAGACTTGGTCACATTGGCGTTAAACGCCTTACCCAATTGGTTAGGAATGGTTTGATATCAGATCTTACCATTGAGTCTTATCCAACTTGTGAATCCTGTATTCAGGGTAAGATGACCAAGCCCCATTTTCTGGTGTTGGACACCGTGCCATTAACTTACTGGAACTCGTACATTCTGATGTATGTGGTCCACTAAGTCAAACTGCTCACAGTGGTTATTCGTACTTCGTTACCTTTACCGATGATTTGTCACGGTACGGTTATGTGTATTTGATGCGACATAAATCGGAAACCTTTGAAAAGTTCAAAGAGTTCCGAAATGAAGTAGAAAAACAAACTGGTAAATATATTAAATGCCTTCGATCAGATCGAGGCGGCGAATATATGAGTGGTGAGTTCATGGATTATATGAAGGAGAATGGGATTCTCGCTCAATATACTCCTCCAGGTACACCACAGCACAACGGTGTATCTGAAAGGAGAAATCGGACTTTATTGGATATGGTCCGATCGATGTTGAGTTTCACAGATTTGCCCTATTATTTATGGGGTTACTGTCTCTTAACAGCCGCACATCTTTTGAATAAGATTCCTTCAAAGGCTGTTCCTACGACACCGTATCAGATATGGTTCGGTAGGAGACCGAATCTTAATTATATTAAGGTTTGGGGTTGTCCTGCCTATGTCAGGGTAACTCAGCAAAGTAAGCTTTCGCCTCGAGGGCAAAAGTTTAGGTTTGTTGGATATCCCTCGAACACGAGGGGATATCTGTTCTATGATACCGAGCATCGAAATGTCTTCGTAGCTCGCTTCGCAAAATTTCTAGAAGTAGAATTTTTGTCAGAAGGTAGTGATCATAGAAGTTGAACTTGATGAAGTCCAACCTGAAAACAACGAACCAACGGAGGAACCTGAAGTTCAAGTAGATGAAGGACCTTCAACACACACACTCCGTAGGTCGGAAAGGGTATCTAGACCTCCTGAACGCTTGTATTTGATACAAGAAAAGAGTCTGGATGTTCTCTTAGTTGAAGAGACCGATCCTTTCACCTATAGAGAATCGATGTTGGACATCGACTCCGTGAAATGGCAAAGTGCCATGAAATCCGAGATAGACTCAATGCATGAAAATCAAGTTTGGGACTTGATTCCGCTTCCCGAAGGAATTGTTCCTATCGGTTGTAAATGGGTTTACAAAGGAAGCGCGGGCCTGACGGTAAGGTTGAAACTTACAAGGCCCGACTGGTAGCAAAAGGTTACACGCAGCGACCTGGCGTCGACTACGATGAAACTTTTTCGCCGGTAGCAATGCTTAAGTCTATCCGGATTTTGCTTTCTATAGCTGCGTATCATGACTACGAGATTTGGCAAATGGATGTCAAAACGGCTTTTCTAAATGGGTTTCTTGATGAAGAAATCTATATGGAACAGCCGGAAGGTTTCACATCCAGCCAAACCTCGGGTATGGTTGTAAGCTTAAGAAGTCCATTTATGGACTTAAACAAGCTTCACGAAGTTGGAATCTTCGATTCGACGAGATTATCAGATCGTCTGGTTTTCTTAAGAATTCGGAAGAATCCTGTGTGTATCAGAAGGCCAGTGGGAGCATGGTCGTATTTTTAGTCCTGTATGTTGATGACATCCTAATCATTGGGAATGATTTAGGAATGTTACAAAGCGTTAAAGCATATCTCTGTAAGAATTTCTCCATGAAGGACCTGGGAGAAGCTTCCTATGTTTTAGGGATAAAACTCTATCGAGATAGACAAAGGAGGCTGATTGGGTTATCCCAATCAACGTACGTAGATAAGATCTTGGAACGGTATAGCTTTGGTAACTGTAAGACAGCAAACATACCGTTCAGACATGGGATTCATCTTTCCAAGAAGATGTGTCCACAAACAGAAGATGAGAAGGTTAGAATGTCTAACCAACCTTATGCTTCGTGTTTGGGTAGCATAATGTATGCCATGTTATGTACGAGGCCTGATATCAGTTTCGCTGTTAGCGTAACTAGTCGATATCAGTCCAATCCAGGTAATGACCATTGGATGGCCATTAAACATATCCTAAAGTATCTTAAAGGTACTAAGGATAAGTTGATAATATATGGAGGAAACGAACTGCAGGTTAACGGGTATACAGACTCCGATTTTCCATCGGATCCGGATGATAGAAAGTCTACATCTGGATTTGTCTTTACCCTTAACGGAGGTGCAGTATGTTGGAAGAGTTCCAAACAGGGATCTACAGCTGATTCCACCACTGAGGCGGAATATATTGCAGCTTCTGAAGCCGCAAAAGAGGCTGTGTGGATAAAGAACTTTATCACAGAATTGGGAGTTGTCCCAAGTATCGAGAATGCGATTCCGTTATACTGTGATAATACTGGAGCCATTGCGCAAGCAAAGGAACCGAGGGCGCATCAGAAGTCGAAGCATGTGGAACGCAAGTACCACATCATTCGAGAGATTGTGTCGCGAGGGGACATTGTCGTGTGCAAGGTACCGAGTGAAGACAACGTAGCAGACCCGCTGACGAAGGCCATACCTCCGAAGTTGTTTGATAAACACGTGGAGTCGATGGGTATTAGATACAATCGATATTGGCACTAGAGCAAGTGGGAGATTTTGTAGGGGTTGGTGCTCAGAGCGCCAATTCCCGGTTGTATTTTGTTAAATACTTCTGTAAAACATTATTATTAGTAATAATATATGCAGTTTCTATAATATAATCTATTCTTTTATATGGTAAAGACGTAATGACCTTAGAATGATTAGTCATGGTACAGTTGCAAAAGCGTCGCAACGGACATTGAGTCGTATCATGACGTTGTCATTCTCAGACAGTTCCTGGTCAAGGTTTACACTACTTGGTCAGTATAGTAAACCCGTTGAGACCGGTACATGTCGTATACTGGAATATATGATTCCAATGGTTTCTCAATGAACCATAGTCTTGGAGACTAGTATAGACGTGTAGGTGTTTATAGTGGATAACACTGAACGACTCACCGAAGATTCTTAATGGATGGTACACCAGCGTCAATAAGAATCTTCTTGGGTTGAGTAGCACTTGTGATTCTTAGACTTGAGATGCCATTGTGGGCACATGAGACATCTTCTACACTTAGATGGCAGTCACGTCACCGATCTATTTAGATCAGACCTCCGCCTGTTCGTTGGGTGTAGATAGATCCTCAGGGTGTCCTATGTGTATCAAGATAGGATCCGTCAGTTCTGTGTACCAGAGCATAGGTAGTCCATATGATTAGCAATCAGATAAAACCATGGGCCCGTGGTAAGTTTAGAAGCTAGTTCTAAACATTCTTTTTGAGATTGCTAATAGAATAGTCGACTGGATAATCCCGATAGAGATTTGACGTTTACATCTATATCTCTGGGATTTATCCGGATACCTGTGACGGAGGAATTATACATTTGCGATGACCTCGACCTGTATGGTTTAGCGAGATTATCCGTGATCGTCATAATCTACGGGTGGATAGATTATGGACATGAAATTTGATTTCGTGACGGATATACCTGAACCTAGAGAGTCTCAATAATGAAACATACTCGTAGAGCACTAGAGCAACATAAATAAATAATATTGATTATTTATAAAGTCGTTTAAAGGTTAAACGCAAGATACGTGCAAAAAAGGACCCGATAGTCATTTACGTAATTATTGTGTATTTACATTTAATACTTGATTAATTTAAATACACATTAATTAATAGTCAAAATGAGTTTTTTGACTTATCCTAAATGAATATATGTTTTTAATATTTAATGTAAATATTATACATATATTTAATATATTTGTATTTGATTAATTAATTAATTATTTAATTGTTAAATGATTAAATTAATTAAAATATAAATATTTTATGTTAGGATAATTAATTTGTAATGATTATAGTTGCTTTATTAAAGTAAATAAATATCTATAAAGTTAGTTTAAGATATTTATTACTTTAACCAAATTAATTTGAAATGAAAATTGAAATGAATTTGTTATTTATGTCTTGTAAATTTCGGCCAAGGCATTAATTTAGCAAGTATAAATTGTTTCATTTGCTTTTCATTTCATTTTAACCTAATACACTTTTAAAAGAGAAAGACACCACCATTGTTGAAGCAAAAAGAAAGCTTGAGAAAGAAAGTTAAACATCAAAAAGCTTGGATTTTAGTAAGTTTCTTGAACTTGCTATTAGTAAGGAATTTATTCTTTTGTTCTAGGCTTTAATATGTGATATTCCTAGGATGTTCCTTTCTTTATTTCTTGTGTTTTTGATGATGGTTGTTTTGATGAAAGTGTTAAGCATGTGTAATGAAAGAAGTGTATGACTATTGTAGTTATATATAATCTTTTAAGGTTTATGAAACCATGTTGCTATTCTAGAGTTGTTGACCCACTCTTAAATGACCTAGATTTGATCTTGAGTTGTTTCATTGTGTTGAGACTTGAATTGGATGTAAGATTGATGATTGAAGTAATTGATTTGGTGTATTAAGTCCAATTTGTCCAATTTGTTGAAATTGAGAAATTAGGGTTTATAACCAATTCCAAATTTGGGGCTTTTGAGATATGTTGAGCATTTGGGTGTGTATATGATGCATGCAAAGTTTCATGTTGATTGGATTTCATTAAGATGAGTTTTGAGACATGAAATGACCAAATGGTCAATATGGCCCCCAAATGGAGCTCACGGCATTGTGAGGGAATTTTGGGTTTTTTGTGTCCTATGGTGTTTTGATGTTTTGACATGATTAATTCATCCTAGAAATGATTTAGAATCATTCAAAATTGATTGGATCAATTTCGGACTAAAACGGACAAAATACCATATAAGGGTAATTTGTTAATTTCACTTGAATTTGATTCATTTGAAATTTTATTTCATTATTTGATTATTGGGTAATTAAATAAATGTGTTTATTTATTTAATCCAAGAAAAAGTTTTGAAATCTGAAAATCGGATTTTCACCGCTTCCGCTGCGTTACCGGATTCACCCCTATCAGACCCCAACAAGTTGGACGGTTGGACCGAAAGGATGTCTAAAATAGTTTTCATTCCACCTGACCTGATGAAGGTCAGGAGACTACGGTCGAATGAACCTGATGAAGGTTCATGGGGCTCTTCCATTGCTTCTTAGAGTTTATGGAAATCCTTACATGTAGTCTAGAGTGGATGATAATCTCCATACGTAGAGTGGAGATGATTATGTTCATATGTAGTCTGGAAGAGATGGATGCCTATCAGGTCATTACTAATTATACAAGACCTAAATAAGGTTATTGATACTACAATGGAATAAACTTTGATGGATTCAAATAGACTTTTCATACTACCTAACCTGAAAAGGTTGGTCGATTGAACCTAAAGAGATCCAAGAAAGTTCTTCATTCTACTAGGCATGATAAAAGATTCCATATATAGTCTGGAGTTGGGTGTTATTAAATCATCGTAGCATGAAGATGATGACTAACATTTCATGTGATGAAACTCCATATGTGTTGTCTCAAGATGGTGATTATCCTTCAATGTCTTCAGAACCTTCATGTAATGTTGTATGGACCATCTTTCTAATGTCAGAGCTCCGTTCGTGTAGCGTCGTATGGGCCTTTGACTTGTGTTAGACATTCTTCCATGAGTTTTGTATATGTTTTTGTCGAATAGAATTGAGTCAGCTCTCATCCATGAAATGTCGTATGGACCCTCATTCTAGTGTCTGGACAGTGTGCTTGAATTTACAAAACTTGAGTGGTGTAGCATGCAGTTTTATTGCTATCTTTGATTTCATGCTACAAAAGTGAAAGTGAGATTCATATATGCTTGTAGTGCCGAATGCCAACTGCTTAGGCTGGCCTCTTACTCAATAAGCGATGTAGAACTCTTGTTTCATTGATAGAGTTTGATTTTTTTTTTTTGGCTGGGTCACCGTGGTTGGTTAGTGGACTGGCAGGTTTGGCCTATTGGTTTGGCATATTGATGTGTGTAGAGTGGAGTGTGGCAGCCTTGCAAGTGTCGAATGATGGCTGCACATGGAGTGACTTTTGATTGATGTAGTATGCGTTTGGCGTGTGGTAGTAGGGAAATGTGGTGTGTGGCAGTATATGCCAGCTGCTTGGTTGCATGCTTTTGTTTTTATAATGACCAAAGTTTGGCCCACACACTATTCTTGTTTTAGTCAAATTTATGGGGCTGCTTTCTTCTTTTTTCTTCTTTCATTACTTCACTTTCTCTTTTCAAACTGGTCCTACCTTGCTTTCCTCTTTTTCTTCTTTTGGTCAAAATCTTCTTTGCTTTCTTTTTAATCTTCTCTCTCTGCCAATTGCCCAATTCCCTCTTCTTTAGTCAAACAACAAAGCAAATCTGGGCCCGCATTGCTTTCCTCTTTTTCTTATTTTGGGCAAAGTTTTTTTTTTTTTTTTGTCATGCCGACTTTTTTTTTTTTTTTTTTTTTGTAGCTTGGGGTTGTTGGCCTCACTTTATCTCAACTCTTTGTTGTTTATGAGGTTCCTTTTGTAGAGTGAAACTTTTCTTGGCACCCACGTGTAGCTTGATGGAAGGAATTTAAAGCATTTGGCACCTTTAGCTTTGGACTGCTTGCAATTCTTATTGGAGCCTACGATTTTTTTTTTTTACCTGCCTCTTCATTGATCATTTTGGCCTAACTTTCAAATTTTTTTTTTTTAGTATGCTTGATTTTTTGGCGGTCTGCGTACGATTATGGACTACATATGGTAAGAGTGCTTCATGCAAGTGTGGACTGGCAACTACGCATGTAAACAGTGGTTGTGTCCAGCTTCTTTCTTGTGTAAGAGACCATAATTGGCTTAGACAGTGGGTTTTCATGTAGTCTGGAGGAGATGAAAAACTTTTCTTGTAGACTGGAGGAGATGACAATCCTTCCACGTCATCGGGAGGGGATAACAATCATCTTTGCATTGCGTGAAGCAGATGACACACCTTTCCTATCATATCATATGAAGAAGATTGTAATTCATCTCTCTCGTATGACGAATATGGCTATTCTCCCAGGTCTTTTGGAGCTGATGATTTATAGGGAAACAATGCTGAAGTTATCTCGATTTGGATTTTCCTTATTGGTAGTTTGATTATAGGTAGACTGGAGAAGATTACTCCAAGATTTCCATGGAATATGTGTCTTGTCGTGATAGGTCGCCTGAGGAAATGTGATGGTTTCTTTGGTGATTAAATGAATGGTCATTTGATGGTGAATTTTCACTTGCCATATTCTCGAATGCTCCTAAGAAATTGGGTTGATAAGATAGTTGAAATGAGTTGTAGCCTCACGCCTTTGAGTGGATGAAGAAAGAATTATGTTCCATATACTATTGGAGATTAGTACTGGACTTTTTACATGGCTCAATTTTCATCTTCCATTGATCATAATTTTTTTTTTTTGTAGAGTGGCTAGTTGTGAAACCATTGGGTCTGGTGTCTGTTTGTAAGGATTGTAGACTGAGTGGTCTTGCTTGCTATGAATCGCTAAGGCCCCACGGTGGGCGCCAAATTGTGGATGCTGGAATTCGGCCGAGGTCCACAATCAGATTTTGTATATTGGGGGCACTAGCGATCCTGCAAGACAAAAGTAGAGTGAGCGGAGTAGGCTGCCCACCGTGTGGTGGGGGTGCCGTGGGCACTCCGACGCTCAAGTCAGTAGTATGAAATGAGCAAGTAAATATGTAAAATGTGAAAGTAAGGTTTGATGTTACCTTAAACTCTTTTGGTAGCCGTGAGGGCGGTGATAAGTGTATAAAGGGATGAGTACTCTGAGAGAGCTAGTGTCAGAGAGCAGAGACTTGTAAGAAAGAAGTCTCGCTTCCCCCTCAGAGTTGAGAAGCTCTCCCCTTTTATAGATTGAAGGAGTCACTTTACAGTTGGAATATAAGTTGTACACGTGATGGTGGGATCTACAATGTGCTGAAGTCCTGATGATAGGACCCACAACATGTTCAATACTATCTTTCGATAATGAAGAATCTTAGCATGTGAATTTATGCTTTACGCTAGACAAAATGAGGGAAGAGTGGTTGATAAGTTATCCGTAAGCATGTGGCGTGATTATAATTCAATAATGCTAGGTTTTATGGGTTTGATTTTACACTCTTGGGTATTACTTACTGTAGGGTTTTGAACTGTAAAGATGATTTTACCCTTGGCCAAATTTGGCCCATACAGGATCGGCCCGGGACCGGCCTTAATTTTAGCCAAGCTTGAGCTTCGTGCTCCTATTTACAGATTCTGTAGGCGTATTATTATTATTTTTTTTGCTTCCACTTCAATTCTTCTTGGAATTACTTCTTGTGCTTTTCTTCCTATACATATTTTCTGGTCCCCTCCCATAGAAATTTATGAGAAATTCATCCTAAATGCTACCCAATTGAGAGTCGTCTGGTAGAAAAAATGAAATAATTCAACAATTTTAGTACATACACTAAAGCACTTTGATTGTGGATCAATGGAACCCATAAGGCTACTCTTTTTTTTTTTGAAAGCTAAAATAATTCATTACTGAAAAAAGTCAATAATACACTTGATATTTGAAGGGAAGTTATCCTTCCACTGAACAGGAAACGATGCCTTAACGACAATCTTTGCAACGTCATGGGCAAAACCATTACAAAATCTAGAAGTGTAACATATTGAGGTCTCCGAAAAACTTGTTAACTTCTCTTGAATATCATTAATGATCCAGGAAATCTCTTTCCTTGAGCCCTTCCTGTTTGTAATAAAATCTACTACCTGTTGACAATCTGACTCAACCATCAACTTCACAAATCCAGCTTCCTGCGCCACCTGTATACCAAAGTTAATGGCTTCCGCCTCCGCATCTTCCACATTGCCATCAAAGTTAATACTCTTAACTGCCACTATCTCAACCCCACCACCACTATTCCTGATTACAACTCCCAGCCCCGCTAAATGATTTTGACTATTAATGGCTGCATCCGTGTTTAGCTTTACCCATTCTTTCGGCGGTGCTACTCAGTATATGTCTTCATTACTTTTTCCATAGCCCTCTATGACCCCTACTGTTTCACTCCATTCCTTACAACCTTTACTCAAAATCTCTGCTCGCAAAAACACTTTACACGGACTATCTCGCTTGTGTTCCAGCACAAGCCGATTTCGAGCCTGCCATAAAGCCCAACAAGTCGCCATAAACAAATCCAGATCACCCCATCAGTGCACATGTCCAGCTTCTGCAACACACTAAGAACATCAAGAGTTGAGCAAGTTTTAATAGCCTTAGCAAAGGGGGTGAGCTTCCATACTTTCCTAGCTTGCTGACAATCATATAAGACATGTGAGGCTGTTTCGGGTTGCGAATAACACCCCCCACATAGAGGCTCATTCAGAACCTTTCTCTTCCATAGATTAACAGAAGTTGGCAGTATATCCTGTGCAGCTCACCACATAAAAAATTTTACTTTCTCAGGAATTAGATATATCACTAACGGTTTGTTTGTTAGAACTTAAAAGACACTTTATTAGTATAATTAAAAAAATCCAAAAATGAACGAGAAATGAGTGTGGCTCGTCAAAAGTGATAAGTTATGAATCTCCTTAATTCTATATATACATATAGACATGTAATTGATTTAAGCTAATCAAATAGTAGAAATTCAAAGTTAAAATAATATTTAATTGTAATTGATTGCATTTTGCATGTATATAAACTGATGAAAAAGTCTTTTTATTCAATTTTTTGTATTATGTTATTTGCTTCTAATTAAGAATCTATATTCACCCACACTTCATTGAAGTGAGAATACCATATTAGTCCCGTAATTCCTCTTGTACTTGAATAATTTTAGGAGTGAATTCATTTTCTTGCTGATTAATGATTGCTGATTAATGAAAACATGCCGTATGCATTATTTTTATATTACTAAGTTTGTCCTAACTAAACTTGAATTTTAAATATTCTTAAATAATTTTTCTAATTGAATTATCATCCTTTAATTAGATCGATATGATGATATATGATTAAATCTTTTGGAGGTTATTTATGCGATATCTATTCAAAAAAACGTTGTGAAGACAAATTTCAAGAACAAAATCTGACACTCACTTTAATGTTATAATGATTGTGTCCTCGAGGGGTGTGGCTTGGTGGTGTAGGGTCCAGGATCTCACCTTGAGGTTCTGGGTTCGAATTCAAGGGGTGCACTTCTTGTAAAAGTCTGGGACAGCCGGTGGTTTTATCTGCGCCACGGCCCAGAATGGGTGGTTTGGTGGCAGGGTTTCCAGCATTTCCAAAAAAAAAAAAAAAAAAAGTTATAATGACTGTTCTCTTTCTTTGAAATAAATGAAAAGAAAAAATTGTGGCTAAAAAATAAACGAGTATAGCAACAGTCCTTCTGTGGCCCGCTTGCTTCAGCCAAAGAATCACCAACAATATGATAAACAGTCTTATTTATTCCTCATAATAATACAAACAATTTGTTTATGAACTATGCAGAAATGCCTAATGGATTCAATTTTCTTACAGAAACTATCTGCTAGAGTGTATCATCTCTACTTAATGGTAGGTCGGTCGACCTACGCTCTCCATTCCCTAAAAACTTGGAACATAACAAACCAAAAGCAAAAATGATAGGCCAAACAGATATTTTGATAGGATTATCAGCACGTCGAAGACAAAAGTTGTAATTAATTGTTGTAACAACACACTGACAGATAGCACATACCAGTCCAATGATATCCTTGAAGCTACCGAAAGGCTTGTGGCTTCGTGATGGATAATATAACCATGGCAATGTACCCCTCCATTTCCATGTAACTTTCTCCTTTCGACATTTATAAACAAGCTCTACGATGCATATAAACAAGGCTGCAAATGACATTAACATACTCAAGAGCGCAAACTGAGGTTTACGCACAGAAGAAAGTTGGTCAAAAACAGCTGATGGAAGCTCCAGGATAAAGTTGGCAATTACAAAGATCCACTCTAAATCAACCTATTTTAAGAGGATAAAAATTTGTTCTTATAATTGGAAGATGAAATTAAATAATGCCTTGTAAGAAGGATAATCTAACTTCATAATAATGATAAAATGAAGAGTTTCGTACCTTTCGCCTTTCACGATCTTCAAGCTGAAATGAGGCAATAAAACAAATGAGAAATCAACAAAGGTCTACTCTACTGCTAAGACATAAGAAAAAATAAAAATTGATGCTGAAAAATAACACCCTGAATTATTTTTCATTCACATCTCAATTATGCATGATTGGACTATTGGATATATAAATGTAAAATAATTAAACCCATGGTAAAAGCTCTTTGTTTTTTAGCTGATTTCAGGGGTATAATTCACAACTACAAAAGGGTTTAAAGAACTAAAGTAGGCTCTATTACCATTACTAAGCCTTTTGGACACTATTTATGTTAGAAAATTTATACATGTTGTTTCATTGCAGCCTTTAGGAACCTTACATTGTCAAGTTTAATTTTCCATTATATGGCTTCAACATGTTGGCATCTCAAGCACCCTAACCCATTAAGAACTTTAACCAAACACAATCTATCAAACTCATACAAGTGCTTTTGAAGATTTTGTTAGGATGATATAGGAAAGAAGCAAATAATAAGATATGTGGGTACTCCTTAGTTTCATTGGAAAAACCTATTGTGCTGGTACAAGGGGTATGGGGTTTGAACCCACTCACACGAGTGCATGGCAAATTGGATTGTGAAATAAATTCGTGTTCCAAGAGGTATGAGGTTTTAACCCACTCTCATAAGTGCATAGCAAATTGGATTGCAAAATAAATTCTTAATTTAACAAAATAAGACAGTGATAATAATACAAGGATTTACCATTTCAACATCTCCCTAGATTGACTGTTAGCAATTACCAGAAGTTAATCATGTTTTATATAAGAAAAACTCCCTAGAGTGACCATTAACAATAACAATTAGTGAGGTTATAACTATTGTGTGTTAAAAGATCAATATGTGGACTAACATTTTCAAGCTAATTGCTTATACTTAATTTCCAAGCCTCCTTATCATTAGACAAACCCTTTCCAACATAGAGTAAACAAATGTAAGTACAATTATCAATATTCTATTTTATAAAATTTACTAACTTTCTCCAATGTTGAGACCCAATAAAATATGAAATAATTTACAAAATAATTTTCATTGATGGCCTATTGTTCTCTAACCCCTAATAAACAAAATAAGTTATAAATTGAGTGCACATTTAAGATGTTGTGTATTCTCAAAGTAAGAATCTACTACCAAATTAAATTTGACAATTGAAAAATTAGTTCATTACAAAAAGAACAACTCAAATCAACTATGTTTGGAAAAAGTAATTTGACAACTCAAACATTTTTTTAAAAAATATTTATAGCATAGCCGGGTTCGAAATTGAAAATTCAAACCTCTAGTTTAAGATTTTACCAATTCAAACATAATTTTGAATAGATTCTTAAATAGCCACTACCGCAATCCCAAACTTGCTATAAACACATAATACACATAGGTAAATAGTAGAAACTAATTGGCAGCTCAAACCCAAAATATGCCTTGTAAAATGCTCAAAATTATTATAAACTTCAAGCTACAGATTCTTACAAACAACAAGAGTTTTTGAATCTGAGCTACATCCAACAAGTAAAATATCATTGATACCCAAAATATTATGTAAACACCGAAATATGTTATTATAAAATATAAATGTGCTTTCAAGCCCATAAATCTAAAAAAAAAGAGAGCTTACTCCGGCCGCCGGCCGCTCTAGCTTCCACGCCCGCCTCTCCCTCCACTCCCGCAGCTCCCGCAGTTCCGGCGGCTCCAGCTCCCGCAACCGCCGCTCCAACCGCTCCTGCTCCCGCTGCTCCCGGTCCCGATCCGCCGCCCGCTGCCGCAACCGCCGGTCCAACTGCTTCCGCTGCTCTTCCGTGTCTTTGTTGACAACTCCAGATTCAATAGAGGCAAGCCCATCCATGATGCCTGCCTCCACGTCAGCTGTCAGCGGCTGTTCCTGTATCTCTTTGAACGATGAAGTACTCATTGGTCGACGATCAGATGAGTCAACTTCTTTTTTGCTAATTCTTCTTCTTCGTCAATGGATGAGGATTCATAGAGCCCACTATTAAGCAGATTCACGTTGATTGTAAACGAAAATGCATAGAAAATGAGGAAGAAATTTCTCAGTTGGTACCACCGTCTAGTGGCCCCGAAGGTTTTAGCAGATTTACTGCTATGCTTAATAGTTTGAAAAAGGACGACCAAATTTCTAACGTTTAAAAAAAAAAAAAAAAAATTAGGGACTTGAAATTGTTTCAAATTCAATTATGGAAATTCGAATTTTTCCAGTTGATTCGAATTTTTCATGATGGTATTTTTAGAACCGAAAATATATAACCGAATTAATATTAAATTATCTCAAAAATTTATGGTTTTATTAGAACAATTGATTTTAAATTTAAATTAGAATCAATCATTGTTGCCAATTTCTTCATATTAAATTTTAATTTATAGCTAACATATATTTTATACAATAAATAGTTAGAAAAAAATAACATATTTTAATCCAGAATCAAATCGAATTTGATAAATAATATATTTATTTAATATAATAAAAATTGATTTTTTTAAATAAAATAAAAATCGATTTTATTCACCCCACCACAATCCCCCACCCCTCTCTCGGTGCAGTCGAACCTTTTGGTCAGATTGACTTTCCTAAATAGTATTGTTATTGTTTGTTTTCATAATTATTTTTTGGGAAATAATCAAGCGTATAAAAAATATACAAATTCTCAATCCACCCAAATATAATAAAATATATTAAAAGAGTAGAAAATATTTACCTATTTAGTATCAAAAATTATTTAAATATATGATTGATATTTTTTTTAACGTTTAGCTAAACATGAAATCGATTTTTTTTGACCTTATATGTATCGTTTGAGATGGAATGATATTATTAAATGTTTTGATTTTAAATATCAATCATTCAATTGAAGACACAATCTCTAGTTTATCATTAATCTTTATAATGAATTTTGTTATTGGGTTCACTCTTAACCATAATGAGAGTTTTGTTTATAGGTTCATTCCAAACATTTTATAACAAATGACCCTTTTGAATATTCTCACTCAACAAGAAATTTCAACAACCACGAGTGTTTAAAATAATGAAGATTTACAATATCACTTGGGTGCTCACAAATGATAATGAAATCATTTCCGGACCCGGGTCCGAGTACGAATTTTGTCATCCCTAGATCCAAAGAACATGCAAAACTACTTAAAACAGAACAAAAACACCGGTATGTCGGTATCAAAGACATGTATACCGGTATCAAAGACCAGTATATCGGTTCCAGTACATAAATCACAAGATATGAAGATTTAAAACATCATGTATTTGATCCTTATGCATCTATATAAAAATGTATGAATCTTATGAGCTTAAAATAATTGAATTAACAACTCACTTACATTGAGAATCTTGAGTTATAATAATTCATTGATTTCTTCAAAAAGCTCTATCTTCACATCAATTTTACTTCAACATCTTTTTGTATGTCTTTGTGAATGCGCGTCGAAATCGCTTGAGTTGCATCATCAAAATCAATCATCGAGAATATGTCACTGACATATTTAGCGACATAAAATTTCGTAGCTACATAGCAACATAAAATATATAATAGAATTTCGTCATTAATTTTAGAAACATAATTTCCATAACTATTATGTAATTATTTATTTTAAAAAATATATAAATTTTAAAATTTTAGAGATGCGTGAAATTTTTAAATTTTATAAATATGGAAAATTTTAAATTTTAGAATGGGAAAATTTTAACTTTTGAAAAATTTTAAAATTTTAAAGAGGCGGGAAATTTTAAAATTGTAGAGATGTGAGAAATTTTAAAATTATAGATATGAGAAATTTTAAATTTTTGAGAGGAGAAAATTTTAAAATTTTCGAATGGAGGAAAATTTTTAAGGATGTGATTTTTTTAATTGCTGTATATACATCTTCAATTCACATGATACTGTGATATCCACCGTTAGTTTTGACACACCACCATCCATTCATGCAACATTAATAAAAAGGATATTAGTATTTATATCAGGAAAGTTTAAAAGATGAGATAAGAGAAATGAGAAATTGATGATAGGAGTTGATGTATGAAATTTTTTGATGGTATATGGAATTGAGAAAGAAAATTTTTGATAGTGTATGATAGTTGAGAGATAAAAAGACTGTGTTGTATATATAGAAAAATAAAAAAAGGAGAAGCTGGAAGATTTGTAAATTTTTGAGACATTTGAAATTTTCGAAATGGCGATAAATTTTTGAAATTTAACGAAATTTTATGACAGAAAAAATATTCTGTTTCTAAATTCTGTCGCTAGATTTCATTATCCGTTTCAATTCTGTCTCTATTCTATCACTAAAGTTTGAAACAGAATATTTTGTCGCTAAAACTATAATTTCTTGTAATATGTGATTGATTGTAAAAAATGATGAATTCGAATCCTCTAGTCCAAAGCTTGGAAACATATATAATATTAAACATTTGTAACAAGGTATATGAATCAATGCCACAAAAGTTAATATATGAAATTAAAAACCCATTTGATTCTTTGGGATGGCATAAACATTTGAATTACAAATCCTGCTCACACCAGAAAATAGAAAAATTAAAGAGAAAATAAAAATTGTGACATATAAATTAGCATGTCATCAAAGTCACGGGCAAATTCACTAGGGTATTTCGGCACATATCGAATAAAAATCCTGATTCCGCCACTATTGGTGAGGCATACTTCTCGTCTTGTAACAACTGTAAGTGATATCCAACACTTTCAAGGGCTTTACGGACCATACACTTGACCAATTTTATATTAGTAATATTTTCTAAGCTAAGTTTCAAATTTGCGCTATGAGTTGAACCTAAAAAGTAAAATATCAAACTTATGTATTTTCGGCCGCTGTCGGTGAGGCCTACTTCCTCGTCTTGCTCAGCAAGGCTTGTCCCACATTTTCAATGGCTTTGCGGACCATACACTTGACCGATTTTATATTAGTAATATTTTCTAAGCTATAACTTCAAATTTTTCCTTACTAAATTTTAGTTTTAAATATTCTTAAATAATTTCTCGAACTGAAATATGGACATTACATTTACGACAATATATGATTGAATTTTTTTGAGCTTATTTATGCGATATCTATTCAACTATATATATTCAACAACAGTCCGATAAAAGAGTAATTTATTCCTCAAAATAAGAAAGTACAGTACTTGTTCATGCATTATGCAGAAATACCTAATGGGTTCAATTTTTTTTTTTTACAGACTTATCTGCTCGAGTATTTCATCATTTCTGCTCAATGGTAGTAGGTCGGTCGGTCAACCTATGCTGCCCATTTCCTAAAAACTTGGAACATAATAGACCAAAGGCAAAAATGATAGGCCAAACAGATATTTTGATAGGATTATCAGCATGCTGAAGACAAAAATTGTAATTAATTGTTGTAACAATAGACTGACAGATAGCACACACCAGTCCAATGATATCCTTGAAGCTACCCAAAGGCTTGTGGCTTCGTGATGGATAATGTAACCATGGCAATGTACCCCTCCATTGCCATGTAACTTTCTCCTTTCGACATTTATAAATAAGCTCTACAATACATATAAACAAGGCTGCAAATGACATTACCATGCTCAAGAATGAAAACTGAGGTTTTCGCACAGAAGAAAGTTGGTCAAAAACAGCCGATGGAAGCTCCAGGATAAAGTTGACAATTACAAAGATCCATTCTAAATCAACCTATTTTAAAGAGGATAAAAAATTGTTATTATAATTGGAAGGTGAAATTTAAATAATGCCTTGTGAGAAGGATAATCTAGCTTTATAATAATGATGAAATGAAGAGCTTCATACCTTCCGCCTTTCACGATCTACAAGCTGAAATGAAGCAATATAACAAATGAGAAATCAACAAAGGTCTACTCTACTACTGAGACATATAAGAAAAAAGTAAATATTAATGCTTAAAAATAACACCCTGAATTAAAGCAGGATCAATTACCATAACTAAGCCTTTTGGACACTATTTATGTTAAAAAAAATTATGCATATTGTTTCATTGTAGCCTTTAGGAACCTGACATTGTCAAGTTTAATTTTCCATTAAATGGCTTCAACATGTTGGCATCTCAGGCACCCTTACTACCCCATTAAGAACTTTGACCAAACACAATCTATCAAACTCATACAAGTGACTTTGAAGATTTGGTTCCAACTGTATATGAAAGAAGTAAAATAATAAGATATGTGGGTGCTCCTTAGCTTGATTGGAAAAACCTATGTTACAAGAGGTATGAGGTTTGAATTCACTCACATGAGTGCAAAGCAGATTGGATTGCAAAATAAATTCTTAATTTAACAAAATAAGACAATGATAATACTACAGGGATTTACCATTTCAACATCTCCCTAGATTGATTGTTAGCAATTACCAGAAGTTAATCATGCTTTATATAAGAAAAACTCATAGAGTGACTGTTAACAATAACAAAAAACAATTAGCGAGGTTATAATTATCGTGTGTTAAAGATCAATCCGTGGACAAACATTTTCAAGCCAATGGCTTATACTTAATTTCTGAGCCTCCTCATCATTGGGCAAACCCTTTCTAACCTAGAGTCAACAAATGTAAGTACAATTATCAATATTCTATTTTATAAAATTTACTAACTTTCTTCAATGCTGAGGCCCAATTAAATATGAAATAATTTACAGAATAATTTTCATTGATGCCCTATAGTCCTCTAACCCCTAATAAACAAAATTAGTCAACTTAAAAAATGTAATACACATTTAGGATTGTGTAGATTCTCAAAGTAAGAATCTATTCCCAAATTATGTTTGACAATAGAAAAGTTAGTTGATTATGAAAAGAACCATCCGAAAACAACAACTCAAATTATTTGGCAAAAATAATTTGACAACTCAAGCATTTTTAAAAAATATATATATATTTATATCATAATAGTAATCCAAATACCACCACATGTGAGTCGGTTTCAAACCTCAAACCTTTTGTTTGAGATTTTACCAATTCAAACATAATTTTGAATAAATTATTAAATAGCCACCATCGCAATCCCAAAGTTGCTATAAACACATAATACACATAGGTAAATGATAGTAACTTATGCCTTGTAAAATGCTCAAAATTATCATAAACTTGAAGCTACAGATTCTTACAAACAAACAACAAGAGTCTTGGAATCTGAGCTACACCCAACAAGTAAAATATGATTGATACCCAAAATATGTTACTGTAAAAATGCAAATGTGCATTCAAGCCCATAAATATTAGATCGAAACTATAAATAACCAGCTTTCTAATACTATACCTGTACTTGATTTTGTAGGGACCGTACATAATTGATAATTTCATCCAACATGCGGGCCTTTCCAGTTACCTAATGTTATACCACATGAAGTTTTTTCAGAAATATTATCAACAGTAAAATGCATCAATATTTGTTCCAAGAAACATAATTAAATTACTTTACCTTGTCACAATCAGGAACAAGGTCCTGCAAAATTTTCATCCTTACACTAATTTTCTCCCTTCTTACCTGAAACCAATAATGACAATAATTACCCATTAGACTTTGATAAAAGTTCACAATTGAAAATGAAATAATACAGTATGTAGTTAAGAGGGGCATAATTGGCATGAATTTGAAATGTAGCATACCCTTTCAGCTAAGCTGTGGCTGTCAATTGCTTGACCCTTCCTTGCTCTAACATGAATGTAATCTTTTGGAGGTTCTTGAGAAACTTTCTTCTCATCAGCTTCAGGATTATTTTTCTTTTCTTCATTCTTAATCACAGAGCTTACTCCGGCCGCCGCCCGCACCAGATTCCACAGCCGCTTCCGCCGCTCCAAGAACGAACGCTCTTCAGTGTCTTCGTTGACAACTCCAGATTCAATAGAGAGAGGCCCAGCCATGATGCCTGCTTCCACGTCATCTGTCAGAGGCCCTTCCTGTATCTCTTTGAACGATGAAGTAATCATTGCCCGTCGATCAGATGAGTCAATATCTTTTTTGCTAATTCTTCTTCTTCGTCAATGGATGAGGATTCATAGAGCCCCCTGTTAAGCAGATTCACGTTAATTGTAAACGAAAATGCATAGAAAATGAGGAAGAAATTTCTCAGCTGGTAAGCTCCACGGTCCCCCACTCACTGCTGACGCGGACTTTTGGACCCAAATTCACTTTTCTTATTATTATTAATAATTTATTATTGTTATTGTTTGTTTGTGTAATTATTTTTTAAAAGGAGATTATCAAAAATATATGTTATTAAAAATATATAAATCTTAAGATTTTATTTATTGATTCATTCAAAAATTATAAAGTGTATCAAAAATATAGATAATATTTATCTATTTTGTATAAAATGTATTTAATATTTGACACATATTTCAATTCTATATCAAAATTTAGTATAAATTCAATCTACTTTATAATCTTTTTAAATATACAATTAATAATTTTCCTTTTTTTTTTTTTTAACTTTTGGCTAAACCTGAAATCATTTGCTTTTTGGCTTTTTATATAAGGAATTTGGCAAAGTTATCTAATTTTTTTTTATCATTTGCCAAAATGGGTCACAATATTTGAATTTTACTAAAATGACTATTTTCTAAATTCTTTTTTTTTTTTTTGTTTGCTTTTAGGACTTATATGTAATTTTTTTCGACAGTCTATGGATTAGTTAACAATGTGGGTAGCTAAACTCCTTTTGATGGGTTTATGGATTGAAAAACAGTTTGAATTGAAACAAGTTTCATGAATCCCAAACTGAAATGTCCAAAAACCAGCAACCCAGAAAATCACTTAACTTGCGATAGGGTCTTCGAACTTAACTTGCGACTGTCGCAAGCGACTTGCGATAATGAAATGTCAACAGTAGGGGTGGTAATTTGAGTCAGTATTCGTTTATTCGTTCGATTCGATTCGATTCGCTTTAAAGCGGATACGGTCTGAAAAAATGGATTTGTTTAATAAATTGGTCAATTCGAATCGATTCGTTTATTAAACGAATCGAATACAAATTTAAGCTCCTTGATTTGTTTATTCGTTAAAGATTTGTTTTATTATTTTTATTTACTAGTTTATGTTAATTTTCAATTAAGATTCGGGAAATTATAGTTAATTATCATAGAAAAAGTAATATTTTTGATATTTGGTGATGTATTTTTAGTAAATATATTAATTACATATTTCATATGTATATATTTATGAAGAATTAATGTAAATCATGTTGAAAATTCTTCAATTATTTCATAAGGGTATATATGTCTTTTTGGATGGCTAAGGGGTGCTTGAGTGGTTACAATCCATGGAGGGTTGCAACCCCACCCCAAGGGGTGCCCTATGGCACCCCTCCACTCCTTTATAAGGGGTCCTAACTCCAAATCTAATATAACAGTTTTTTAACAAAAAGGACAAGACATATAAATATCCAAATTCTCCAGACATTTTGTTTTTGGTTTTAAGAAAGATCTACCATCTTCCTAGTTCATAAACTTGTTGAGGAGTGCTCCTTGTACAAGTAGCATCCAAGTAATCCTGGGAGAACGTTGGCAATACGAAACCGTAGAGCACCTGTGACAAGCCAATAAGTTCTTAAGGACAGAGATCATCTCGACTTGGACAATTCTGTAATCTCCATTTTCTGGTTTGTCTTCAAGTTTTCTGGTTTTAGGGTTTTGCATCTAGATCTACTTTTGGTGTTTGATCTGTTTGATTTACATGTTTATATTACTGTTTAATGACAATAATTTTACCACAAACTTAAGAACTTATTTTATCGTGTTATTAGATAGTAATTTGCATGTTAGGGTTTGAATATTTTCTGGAAATACGAACTGTGCATGAAAAACCCGTAGGGCGTTCGAACGCCCGACGCACGCGAAGGCTAAAAATTTGAATTTTCGTAAGAACGTTCGAACGCGTCTTCAAACGCAAGCCTTCTACCTTAGAACGTTCAAACGCGTCCTAAACGCAACTCAAACGTGAACTCTCTGGAATCATTCCGTTCGAACGCGTTCACGAACGCTATACGAACGTGAACTCTCTGGAATCATACCGTTCGAACGCGTTAACAAACGCTACTCGAACGTGGACTCTCTGGAAACACTTCGTTCGAACGCGTTATCAAACGCAACACGAACGCGCACACACTGGACAGTCTCGTTCGAACGTAGATACGAACGTGACACTAACGACTTTGTCCTGTAAGTATCATAAACTGCAAACTTTAATTAATATTAACTTGGTTAGTCATATACTGTAAACAAATTAATCTTGGTAGTATAGATTTAAGTTATTATTAAATTGTTCAATTATCACAAGCATACACATAGTGATAAAGTTGAATTTGATTGGTTGTTGCATAATTGATTGAGAATTTAAAGTGTAATAATACACAAGTAATTCCATCCAATCTTGATTGACATATATATCTACTTTTATCGTATTAACTGTACTATTGGTAAAGTGAAAAACTTGGTTGTGAATTGCTAAAAGATCCTATTGGAAAAAGTGTTCGAAAAATATTCGTTCACTCAATTTTCCTTAAGTATCTTTAGTTGAAATTCAAGGACTTGTGTTTATTGGAACTTTCGTCCATTAAAACAACAAGTGACTACCTAGTACTTCACTTTGAACAAGATCATTCGTTGATCATTGTGTAATTTGTCTTTCGTAGACTGATTGAACCCTGTTGATTTCCAGTTACAAATGGCTAGCGGAAATATCACGGTACCGGTCTCTCACGGAGAAAAGCCGGAGAAATTTGGTGGGGCAAATTTCAAACAGTGGCAGAGCAAAATGCTGTTCTACCTGACAACTCTCCAGTTGGCTAAATTCCTCAAAGATCCTCCGGGTCCTGTGGAGGGTGAATCTGAATTGGTCAAGGAAGAGCGAGAACAGACTTGGATGTCTGGAGACTTCTTATGCAAGAACTACCTTTTGGGTGGTCTTGACAATACCATGTACAATGTGTACCAAGGCATGACTTCTGCGAAGGTTCTCTGGGAATCTCTCGAGAAGAAGTACAAAACTGAAGATGTCGGACAAAAGAAATTTGTCGTGGGTAGGTTCCTGGACTACAAGATGGTAGATTCAAGGACGGTGATGTCTCAGTTGGGTGAACTGCAATTGATCATTCATGAAATACTGGATGAGGGAATGAAACTCTGTGAGATGTTTCAAGTTGCCGCCATAATTGAAAAGTTGCCTCCATCATGGAAGGACTTCAGGAGCTATCTGAAACACAAAAAGAAGCAGATGAGCCTTGAAGACCTCAGTGTTCGATTGAGAATCGAGGAGGACAACAGGATGTCCGAGAAGGCCAGCTACAAGACTCTGGAGTCTAAGGCCAACATCATTGAAGGTGCAAAGGGTAGCAAAAAGAGAAAGAACAGTGGAGCTGACTCTGGGAACAAGAAGTTCAAGGGAAAATGCTACAACTGTGGAAAGAGCGGTCATATGTCAAAGGACTGCAGGAACAAGAAGTTTCAGGACAAGGGCAAGAAAAAGAAATATGAGGCCCATGTTACTGAAGGCGAGCAGCTGACTGATGATATCTCAGAGATGGAACTATCAGCAGTGGTAACCGAAGCCAACATAGTTGGGAATCCGAGAGAATGTTGGGTAGACACTGGGGCTACTCGTCATATCTGTGCAGACAATAATATGTTTTCCATGTACCAGAAGGTCGATGGCGGCGATCATCTGACCATGGGAAACTCGTCTACCTCTCAGGTGGTTGGACAAGGCACAGTGGTTCTGAAGATGACATCCGGAAAGGAGCTAACATTGAAGAATGTACTGCACGTTCCAGATATTCGGAAGAACTTGGTCTCGGGCTCTCTTCTTAGTAAGGCTGGTTTTAAGCTTGTATTTGTTTCTGATAAGTTTGTAATGACTAAGAATGATATGTATGTAGGAAAATGATACCTAACTGAGGGCCTTTTCAAGCAAAATGTAATGACTGTTAATCGTGCTATTAATAAAGCTAGTTCGTCTGCTTATATTATTGTGTCACAAAATGTATGGCATGGGAGGTTAGGACATGTTAATTATGATACCATGCGTAAATTAATTAACATGGACCTTATACCTAAAATTGCAATTGATAGCCAACATAAGTGTGAAGCATGTGTTGAAGCAAAAATGCATAGAACATCATTTCATTCTATAGAACGCAATTCTGAACCGCTAGAACTTGTACATACCGATGTATGTGACATGAATATTGTGCAAACAAGAGGCGGTAAAAAGTACTTTGTCACTTTTATCGATGACAGCACACAAGATTCTGCTATGTGTACTGCTGAGAGAAGCAAAGCAGAAGCTATTGAGAGCTTTGTGCACTATAAGAGCGAAGTTGAAAATCAACTTGGCAAGAAAATCAAAAGAATCAGGAGTGATAGAGGTGGTGAATATGTTTCACCATTCGGTGAATATTGTTCTGTGCACGAAATTATTCACGAAACCACTGCTCCTTATTCTCCTCAACAGAACGGAATTGCGGAGCGCAAAAACCGAACGTTGAAGGAAATGATGAATGCCATGTTGACAAGTTCGGGTCTACCCCAGAACTTGTGGGGGGAAGCCTTGCTTTCCACGAACTACGTTCTGAACAAGCTTCCTCACAGAAGACTGGACAAGACACCATATGAATTGTGGAAAGGTTTCGTACCTTCCTACAAATACCTCAAAGTGTGGGGGTGTCTTGCCAAAATAATGGTTCCTAAACCTAAGAAGGTTAGAATATGACCCAAAACTGTTGATTGTGTATTCATTGGATATGCTCACAACAGTAGTGCGTATCGATTCTTGGTACACAAGTCGGAGATTCCTGACATCAATCCAAATATGATAATTGAGTCAAGGAATGCGATATTTTTTGAAGAGACGTTTCCTTATAATGAAAGATAAATAATGGGGTCTCTCAAAAGGACAACTGACACTGTCAAGGATAATGATCAGGTTGACCTGAAATCAGATCAACGTGTAAATGCTGAGACAATCGAGCCTAGACGTAGCAAAAGAGCTAGAATGTCTAAGTCGTTTGGTCCCGATTTTCTGACATACTTGTTAGAAAATGAGCCTCAAAGCTAGCACCTCTTTGGAAAGATGCTATTAACAGTGAGATTGATTCAATCCTACAGAATCATACTTGGGAGTTGGTTGATCTTCCGCCAGGTTGTAAGTCGCTGGGCTACAAATGGATATTCAAAAGGAAGATGAAAACGGATGGATCAATAGATAAGTATAAGGCAAGACTTGTCATAAAAGGTTATAGACAAAAGGAAGGCCTTGATTAATTTGACACCTATTCACCAGTGACTCGCATCACATCGATAAGAATGTTCATAGCCATAGCAGCTATATTTGGTCTTGAAATACATCAAATGGATGTAAAGACGGCATTCTTGAATGGTGATTTGGATGAAGAGATTTACATGAAACAACCAGAAGGGTTTAGTGTTCCTGGACAAGAACAGAAGGTGTGCAAACTTGTAAAATCCTTGTACGGATTAAAACAAACACCGAAACAATGGCATGAGAAATTTGACAAAGAAATTTTGTCAAATGGGTTCAAAACCAATGAGTGTGATAAGTGTGTGTACACCAAAACAACTCAAAAAAGATATGTCATTGTGTGTCTCTATGTAGACGATATGCTGATAATTGGTAGTAATCATGAAATGATTCAGTTTACCAAAAACGTGTTATCCAGCAGATTTGATATGAAAGATATGGGGATAGCTGATGTGATCCTAGGAATAAAGATTTCTAGAACATCAGACATATATATATTATCACAAACTCATTATATTGAGAAGATACTCGATAAATATATCAAAGGGGATCTAAATGTGGCTAGAACCCCTGTAGACCTAACTCTTCATTTATCAAAGAATACTGGTTCAAGCATATCGCAACTAGAGTATTCGAGAATCATCGGAAGTCTGATGTATCTCACGAATTGCACACGATCTGATATCGCTCAAGCTGTGAATCGGCTTAGCAGATATACGAGCAATCCAAGACACAACCACTGGAAAGCCATAATAAGAGTTTTGAGGTATCTAAGAGAAACTTTAAAATATGGGCTATATTACGAGAGATATCCTGCTGTACTAGAGGGTTACAACAATGCTAACTGGATATCTGATATGGTGGATTCCAAATCCACGAGTGGATTCGTTTTCACACTTGGTAATGCAGCCGTGTCATGGAAATCCTCTAGGCAAACGTGTATTGCCCGGTCTACTATGGAATCAGAATTCATAGCGTTAGACAAAACAACGGAAGAAGCAGAATGGCTTAGAAACTTCCTGGAGGATATTCCTAGTTGGCCCAAACCGGTGCCAGCAATAAGCATACATTGTGACAGCCAATCGGCTATTGGGAGAGCCCAAAATACAATGTATAATGGTAAGTCTCGACCATACGTCGGAGACATAATACCATACATCAACTGCTCTCAAGTGGCATAATAACGATCGATTATGTCAGGTCGAAGGAAACCTAGCGGATCCACTAACTAAAGGTTTACCTCGAGAGCAAGTTGAGAGAATCATCAAGGGGAATGGGCTTGAAGCCTATAATCTAAGAATTGTCACTGTGGAAACCCAACCTAGTTGACTGGAGATCCCAAGATCTAGGTTCAAAATGGACAACAGAAACTTTGTGCAATTCCAAACGAGCACTGAAGAGTTTCGTACTCTTTCCCATTCCGATAATGACGCTGAGTGCTGTCTGTCATTGGTTAGGATAAACTAAGGCTTTTAATGATCACTATATTAGGAGATGAGTCCTAATGGGGGTAAAAACATATTACCTCTTCATAATAGATCACCTATTTCAAGTAAGAAGTGAGGCCGCTTCCATGGGAACCTTTAAAGGCGGGTTACCCTAAAGTGCTTGATGAATCCAGGACCGTTGTTCAGGGCCAAAATGAACACAACCGTAGAACGGGAAAATGGTCGAATTAAAGCTGTGTGTTGGCAATTGTCTTGGTTTACACCAACGGCAGAACAGTTCAAGACTAAGGGTCACTGGTTTGCCAAGTAAATCCGATTGTCATTCACTAGGAAAGGTTCAAGGCGAAAGCTACCTATTTCGATGCAGCTTTAGCTCACGGGATCTCTCTCACGTGTCTGAATGAATATTTGAAGAATTGTGGGGGATTGTTGAAAATTCTTCAATTATTTCATAGTTAGCAATTATGTGTCATCAAACAGTAATATAAACATGCAAATCAAACGGATCAAATTTCCAAAAGTAGATCTAGATGCAATATAACCCTAAAAACATTAAGAACCAGAAAAACCTGATTCGATTGTCCAAGTCGAGAAAGACTCTGTCCTTAAGAACTTATTGGCCCCGTCACAGGTGCTCTACGGATTCGAATTGCCAATGTTCTCCCAGGATAACTTGGATTCTACTTGTTCAAGGTGCACACCTTCACAAGTGTTTGAACTAGGATAAAAATGGTGGATCTCTCTCAAAACCAAAAAGAAAAACCAAAGTGTCTGTTGAATTTGGATATATGTCTTTCTTTTCGAACTACCTAAATTAGGAGTATATGACCCCTTATAAAGGCATGGAGGGGTGCCATAGAACACCCTTTGGGGTGGGGTTGCAACCCTCTATGGATTGTAACCACTCTAGCACCCCTTGGCCATAAACAAAGACATAAATACCCTTATGAAATAATTGAAGAATTTACAACAATCCCCCACAATTCTTCAAATATTTATTCAGACACGTGAGAGAGATACCGTGAGCTAAAGCTGCATCGAAATAGGTAGCTTTCGCCTTGAACATTTCCTAGTGAATGACAATCGGATTTACTTGGCAAACCAGTGACCCATAGTCTTGAACTGTTCTGCCGTTGGTGTAAACCAAGACAATTGCCAACACACAGCTTTAATTCGTCCATTTACCCGTTCTACGGTTGTGTTCATTTTGGCCCTGAACAACGGTCCTGGATTCATCAAGCACTTTAGGGTAACCCGCCTTTGAAGGTTCCCATGGAAGCGGCCTCACTTCTTACTTGAAATAGGTGATCTTCTATGAAGAGGTAATCTGTCTTTACCCCCATTAGGACTCATCTCCTTAATATAGTGATCATTAAAAGCCTTAGCTTATCCTAACCAATGACAGACAGCACTCAGCGTCATTATCGGAATGGGAAAGAGTACAAAACTCTTCAGTGCTTGTTTTGAATTGCACAAAGTTTCTGTTGTCCCTTTTGAACCTAGATCTTGGGATCTCCAGTCAACTAGGTTGGGTTTCCACAGTGACAATTCTTAGATTATAGGCTTCAAGCCCATTCCCCTCGATGACTTCTCAACTTGCTCTCGAGGTAAACCTTTAGTTAGTGGATCCGCTAGGTTTTCCTTCGACCTGACATAATCGATCGTTATTATGCCACTTGAGAGCAGTTGACGTATGGTATTATGTCTCCGACGTATGTGTCGAGACTTACCATTATACATTGTATTTTGGGCTCTCCCAATAGCCGATTGGCTGTCACAATGTATGCTTATCGCTGGCACCGGTTTGGGCCAACTAGGAATATCCTCCAGGAAGTTTCTAAGCCATTCTGCTTCTTCCGCTGTTTTGTCTAACGCTATGAACTCTGATTCCATAGTAGACCGGGCAATACATGTTTGCCTCGAGGATTTCCATGACACTGCCGCATTACCAAGTGTGAAAACAAATCCACTCGTGGATTTGGAATCCATCGTATCAGATATCCAGTTAGCATCGCTGTAACCCTCTAGTACAGCAGGATATCTCTCGTAATGTAGCCCATATTTTGAAGTTTCTCTCAGATACCTCAAAACTCTTACTATGGCTTTCCAGTGGTTGTGTCCTGGATTACTCGTATATCTGCTAAGCCGATTCACAGCTTGAGCGATATCAGGTCGTGTGTAATTTGTGAGATACATCAGACTTCCGATGATTCTCGAATACTCTAGTTGCGATATGCTTGAACCAGTATTCTTTGATAAATGAAGAGTTAGGTCTACAGGGGTTCTAGCCACGTTTAGATCCCCTTTGATATATTTATCGAGTATCTTCTCAATATAATGAGTCTGTGATAATATATATCTGTCTGATGTCCTAGAAATCTTTATTCCTAGGATCACATCAGCGATCCCCATATCTTTCATATCAAATCTACTGGATAACACGTTTTTGGTAAACTTAATCATTTCATGATTACTACCAATTATCAGCATATCGTCTACATAGAGACACACAATGACATATCCTTTTTGAGTTGATTTGGTGTACACAACTTATCACACTCATTGGTTTTAAACCCATTTGACAACATTCTTTGTCAAATTTCTCATGCCATTGTTTCGGTGCTTGTTTTAATCCGTACAAGGATTTTACAAGTTTGCACACCTTCTGTTTTTGTCCAGGAACACTAAACCCTTCTGGTTGTTCCATGTAAATTTCTTCATCCAATTCACCATTCAAGAATGCTGTCTTTACATCCATTTGATGTATTTCAAGACCAAATATAGCTGCTATGGCTATGAGCATTCTTATCGATGTGATGCGAGTCACCGGTGAATAGTGTCAAAGTAATCAAGGCCTTCCTTTTGTCTATAACCTTTTATGACAAGTCTTGCCTTATACTTATCTATTGATCCATCCGTTTTCATCTTCCTTTTGAATATCCATTTGTAGCCCAGCGGCTTACAACCTGGCGGAAGATCAACCAACTCCCAAGTATGGTTCTGTAGGATTGAATCAATCTCACTGTTAATAGCCTCTTTCCAAAGAGGTGCCTCCGGAGAAGTCACAGCTTCTTTATAACTTTGAGGCTCATTTTCTAACAAGTATGTTAGAAAATCAGGACCAAACGACTTAGACGTTCTAGCTCTTTTGCTACGTCTAGGCTCGATTGTCTCAGCATTTACACGTTGATCTGATTCTTGGTCAACTTGATCACTGTCATTGACAGTATCAACTGTTCTTTTGAGAGACCCAGTTACTTGTCTTTCCTTACAAGGAAATGTCTCTTCAAAAAATATCGCATTCCTTGACTCAATTATCATATTAGGATTGATGTCAGGAATCTCTGACTTGTGCACCAAGAATCGATACGCACTACTGTTGTGAGCATATCCAATGAATATACAGTCAACAGTTTTGGGTCCTATTCTAACCATCTTAGGTTTAGGAACCATTACTTTGGCAAGACACCCCCACACTTTGAGGTATTTGTAGGAAGGTACGAAACCTTTCCACAATTCATATGGTGTCTTGTCTAGTCTTCTGTGAGGAAGCTTGTTCAGAACGTAGTTTGAGGAAAGCAAGGCTTCCCCCCACAAGTTCTGGGGTAAACCCGAACTTGTCAACATGGCGTTCATCATTTCCTTCAACGTTCGGTTTTTGCGTTCCGCAATTCCGTTCTGTTGAGGAGAATAAGGGGCAGTGGTTTCGTGAATAATTCCGTGCACAGAACAATATTCACCGAACGGTGAAACGTATTCACCACCTCTATCACTCCTGATTCTTTTGATTTTCTTGCCAAGTTGATTTTCAACTTCGCTCTTATAATGTACGAAGCTTTCAATAGCTTCTGCTTTGCTTCTCAACAAGTACACATAACAGAATCTTGTGCTGTCATCGATAAAAGTGACAAAGTACTTTTTACCGCCTCTTGTTTGCACAATATTCATGTCACATACATCAGTGTGTACAAGTTCTAGCGGTTCAGAACTGCGTTCGATAGAATGAAATGATGTTCTATGTATTTTTGCTTCAACACATGCTTCACACTTATGTTGGCTATCAATTGCAAATTTAGGTATGAGGTCCATGTTAATTAATTTACGCATGGTATCATAATTAACATGTCCTAACCTCCCATGCCATACATTTTGTGACACAATAATATAAGCAGACGAACTAGCTTTATTAATAGCACGATTAACAGTCATTACATTTAGCTTGAAAAGGCCCTCAGTTAGGTATCCTTTTCCTACATACATATCATTCTTAGTCATTACAAACTTGTCAGAAACAAATACAAGCTTAAACCCAGCTTTACTAAGAAGAGATCCTGAGACTAAGTTCTTCCGAATATCTGGAACGTGCAGTACATTCTTCAATGTTAGCTCCTTTCCGGATGTCATCTTCAGAACAACTGTGCCTTGTCCAACCACCTGAGAGGTAGACGAATTTCCCATTGTCAGATGATCGCCGCCATCGACCTTCTGGTACATGGAAAACATCTTACTTTCTGCACAGATATGGCGAGTAGCCCCAGTGTCTACCCACCATTCTCTCGGATTCCCAACTGTTGGCTTCGGTTACCACTGCTGATAGTTCCATCTCTGAGATATCATCAGTCAGCTGCTCGCCTTCAGTAACATGGGCCTCATATTCTTTTTCTTGCCCTTGTCCTGAGACTTCTTGTTCCTGCAGTCCTTTGACATATGACCGCTCTTTCCACAGTTGTAGCATTTTCCCTTGAACTTCTTGTTCCCAGAGTCAGCTCCACTGTTCTTTCTCTTTTTGCTACCCTTTGCACCTTCAATGATGTGGGCCTTAGACTCCAGAGTCTTGTAGCTGGCCTTCTCGGACATCCTGTTGTCCTCCTCGATTCTCAATCGAACACTGAGGTCTTCAAGGCTCATCTGCTTCTTTTTGTGTTTCAGATAGCTCCTGAAGTCCTTCCATGATGGAGGCAACTTTTCAATTATGGCGGCAACTTGAAACATCTCACAGAGTTTCATCCCCTCATCCAGTATTTCATGAATGATCAATTGCAGTTCACCCAACTGAGACATCACCGTCCTTGAATCTACCATCTTGTAGTCCAGGAACCTACCCACGACAAATTTCTTTTGTCCGGCATCTTCAGTTTTATACTTCTTCTCGAGAGATTCCCAGAGAATCTTCGCAGAAGTCATGCCTTGGTACACATTGTACAGGGTATTGTCAAGACCACCCAAAAGGTAGTTCTTGCATAAGAAGTCTCCAGACATCCAAGTCTGTTCTCGCTCTTCCTTGGCCTTCTCAGATTCACCCTCCACAGGACCCGGAGGATCTTTGAGGAATTTTGCCAACTGGAGAGTTGTCAGGTAGAACAGCATCTTACTCTGCCATTGTTTGAAATTTGCCCCACCAAATTTCTCCGGTTTTTCTCCATGAGAGACCGGTACCGTGATATTTCCGCTAGCCATATGTAACTGGAAATTGACAGGGTCAATTAGTCTACGAAAGACAAATTGCACAACGATCAACGAATGATCTTGTTCAAATTGATAAACGATAAATGTAGATATATAATTCAATCAAGATTGGATGGAATTACTTGTGTATTATTACACTTTAAATTCTCAACCAATTATGCAACAATCAAACAATTTCAACTTTATCACTATGTGTATGCTTGTGATAATTGAACAACCTAATAATAACTTAAATCTATACTTCCAAGATTAATGTGTTAACAGTATATGACTTACCAAGTTAATATTATTTAAGTTTGCAGTTTATAAGAATTACAGGACTATCTCGTTAGTGTCGCGTTCGTATCTACGTTCGAACGAGACTGTCCAGTGTGTATGCGTTCGTGTTGCGTTTGATAACGCGTTCGAACGATGTGTTTCCAGAGAGTTCACGTTCGAGTAGCGTTTGATAACGCGTTCGAACGAAGTGTTTCCAGAGAGTTCACGTTCGAGTAGCGTTTGATAACGCGTTCGAACGGTGTGATTCCAGAGAGTTCACGTTCGTATAGCGTTCGTGAACGCGTTCGAACGGAATGATTCCAGAGAGTTTACGTTTGATTGCGTTTAGGACGCGTTCGAACGTTCTAAGGCAGAAGGCTTGCATTCGAGTTGCGTTTGAAGACGCGTTCGAACGTTCTAACGAAAGATTCAAATATTAGCCTTCGCGTGCGTCGGGCGTTCGAACGCCCTACGGGTTTTTCATGCACAGTTCGTATTTTCCAGAAAATATTCAAACCCTAACATGTGAATTACTATTAATAACATTAAATCAATAAGTTCTTAAGATTGTAGCAATTATGTGTCATCAAACAGTAATATAAACATGCAAATCAAACGGATCAAACTCCAAAGTAGATCTAGATGCAATATAACCCTAAAACATTAAAACCAGAAAACCTGATTCGATTGTCCAAGTCGAGAAAGACTATGTCCTTAAGAACTTATTGGCCCCGTCACAGGTGCTCTACGGATTCGAATTGCCAATGTTCTCCCAGGATAACTTGGATTCTACTTGTTCAAGGTGCACACCTTCACAAGTGTTTGAACTAGGATAAAAATGGTGGATCTCTCTCAAAACCAAAAGAAAAACCAAAGTGTCTGTTGAATTTGGATATAGTCTTTCTTTTCGAACTACCTAAATTAGGAGTATATGACCCCTTATAAAGGCATGGAGGGGTGCCATAGAACACCCTTTGGGGTGGGGTTGCAACCCTCTATGGATTGTAACCACTCTAGCACCCCTTGGCCATAAACAAAGACATAAATACCCTTATGAAATAATTGAAGAATTTACAACAGGTATATATGTCTTTTTGGATGGCTAAGGGGTGCTTGAGTGGTTACAATCCATGGAGGGTTGCAACCCCACCCCCAGGGGTGCCCTATGGCACCCCTCCACTCCTTTATAAGGGGTCCTAACTCCAAATCTAATATAACAGTTTTTTAAAAAAAAGGACAAGATATATAAATATCCAAATTCTCCAGACATTTTGTTTTTGGTTTTGAGAAAGATCTACCATCTTCCTAGTTCATAAACTTGTTGAGGAGTGCTCCTTGTACAAGTAGCATCCAAGTAATTCTGGGAGAACGTTGGCAATACGAAACCGTAGAGCACCTGTGACGGGCCAATAAGTTCTTAAGGACAGAGATCATCTCGACTTGGACAATTCTGTAATCTCCATTTTCTGGTTTGTCTTCAAGTTTTCTGGTTTTAGGGTTTTGCATCTAGATATACTTTTGGTGTTTGATCTGATTGATTTACATGTTTATATTACTGTTTAATGACAATAATTTTACCACAAATCAAGTGTGGTAAATTATTTTATTAAATAATATTATTGACTAAACGAATAAACTAATATTCATCTTCGATTCGTTTATTAAACGAATCAAATACGAATCTTGATATTAGGATTTGTTTAATAAACGAATCGAATACGAATCCATCACATTTTGATTCGATTCGATTCGATACAAATTCGATTCGTTAATTCGTTTTGCCACCTCTAGTCAACTGTCGTAAGTGATTTGCGACAGTCGCAAGTCGGCAGTCACTTTCCATTTGCGAGTATCGCAAGTGACTTGCGACAATCACAAATAACTTGTCACAAAATAATCATTTTACGATAACTATTGTTGCAAGGTAGAAAAAAAAACGTATATTATATCTAATTGTGAATTTATCTTTTGTGATGTAGGCATAATAGAGGACTCAATTGTTGTGATTGAAATGTGTTTTTCTGGTTTCAAGGAGAAAAATCCAATGATTGTGAAGTGAAGTGTGTTAATGGTCGAAGCACAATATTATTCCTTCGAAAAGATGCAACATATTTGCAGTTAATTTATTGTATGGGCATTAGTTATGTTGAATTAATGTTCCATAACAGTAAAGACTGATATATATATATATATATATGAAGATATATTTTGATTCACAGTTACTTGTCCGTGAACATGCATATGTAGAATGAGATGGTCAATATTCCTATATTTATAAATTCATTGGCATAATTAAAATATAGAAATTTCAAACATCAAAAACAACACAATATTTATCTATCTATGGTCAGCAGAGATATATTTGTTGCTTGTGCCTATCTCTCTAAACCCTAGAGCGAGGTTGACACATTTTATATGAAGTAGTCTTTATCTTCATCACTCTTTGTATATTCTGTAGGCAATCTTGTGTTTCATTGTCTCTTCAAGAGAAAGGGCCATTTGTCATAATGAAGGGATTTAATATAGGGACCGTAGAGAGTTTAGTGTTGTGAAGATAATACACATACATATATTTTTCTCTCATCTTTTATGTGGTGCTGTCACTTGACACTGCATAAGATGAGGATAAAATTATCCACTACAATTGATTCATTAATCTCGAATCTAAATTAATCCGATTCATTCATTACTTGATTCATAAATCTTGAAATGTGTTAAAACTTTTAATTCATCTATTCATATATTACTTGATTCATAAATCTCATATATATATATATATAATTTTACTTGATTTATGTATCTCATTATGATCCTATACTTATATAAAGGGAAGTTGAAAAGTATTGAAAATATACGACATAAATAATGAAAAGTATTGAAAATATACGACATAAATAATAGAATATCACATTATTATTTTGATAAACTACTCCATGTAGTGAAATGATGGCTTTAACTTGGAAGTCCAAATTGATTTTGGTAAGCACTATTTGAATATTCTCAAGAGTTAGAAATGTTGTGTGCAGATAAGTATCTTCATAATTCTTAAAGTGTTGAGGTGTTAGTGAAACATTGTCATTTAGGAGAAAATCTACAATGCAACAGTGGTACCACGTCATTCATGCAACAAGCCAATCATTCACTGCCATGTGTGCTAAAAAATTAAAAAACAACCAAAAAATAGGTATTAAATTATATATATAGTTTTCTAAATTATATATTACAAGTTATTACAGTGATACAGTTGACAACAGTACGAAATAAAACAGCATAATTGTGAAAACCAGTTATGTCCCCCCCGCGCACGTAGAGAGAGCCTCTATCCTTATAACTCTTACCCATCTACATATGAGCAATCATATATAAGCATAATATTCACTCTATAGATTTCCCATATGAGACAAGCTTACTTTTCTTTATTTTCCAACACCAATGGGTGAACTTTGAGCAACAATTTCTCATTCACCCAAGCACCATTTTAAGCATATGAATATACCATTTCGAAGTACTCATGGAGGAGTATCCGAATCATTCAATAACAACCACTAACACGAAGTGGACCATGCTTTAAATTGTTGGAAGCCTAATGTATGCAATGGTATGTATCAGGCCAGATATTGCACAAGTAGTGGGTATAGTGAGCCGTTTTTCTCTATAACCCTGGAAAACAACAATAGGAGGCAGTCAAATGGATTCTCATATACGTCAAGGGTACATCAAAGTTTTCGTCTGTGCTACGGGGGAGCTGATCCAATCTTGGAAGGCTATACAGATTCAGATATGGCAGGAGATCTTGATGGTAGGAAATCTACATCAGAATTCATCTACACTTTTACAGGGGGAGCTGTGTCATGGCAGTCAAGATTGTAGAGGTGTAATACATTATCCACAACAGAAGCTGAGTACATCGCTATAGCTGAGGCGGGAAAAGAAATATTGTGGCTAAATAGTTTTCTCTAAGAGCTAGGGATCAAGCAGACAGAATATAAGATACATTGCGACAGTCAGAGTGCTTTGGACCTGAGCAAAAACTCAATGTATCATTCCCGGACGAAACACATTGATATTCGCTATCATTGGATATACGAGGTGATGGATCAACAATTGTTGAGACTAGTGAAGATCCATATATATGAGAATCCAGCTAACATGTTAACAAAAATGGTTACTCGGGATAAGCTAGAGTTGCGCAGAAACATAGCCGGGATAGTTGTTAGGTGAAAATTGTTTCAGATGCAGCTGGAGGGGGGTAATTGTTGAGTCCAACTGCATGAGCTATGCATCCTCTGCATGAAGCTACCATGAAGCTTCCAGGTTCCAGCTGCCAGCTACTACCATAAAGACAAAGGACTTTAGGTGGTGATTGAGATTGCCACAAAATCAGGGTTTGAATTTGGTGAAAGCAGACAACTCACTTTAGGTGGAACACTGTAGATTTGTTGACATTTTGAGGTGGACATGGGCTATAAATTCAGAGCTCATCTTAGAGCTCAATGCATCCCAAAGAGTGTAAATTGTTAGAGAAAGTGTGAGGTTTTTCATTTATAATTTTTGTAAACTTATTGCATTCTATTCTTGAGAGTAATAGAAAGGTTTCAGTTTTTCCTCAAAATCACTCAAGAGTAATCAAGTGAATCACAACACAACGGCCATCGCCAACCAAGGAAGAGTAATGTTCGTTGTCGGTCACATGATCAAGCCCGATAAATTGCCTTAATTATATTTGTTACGAGGAAGCCTCGAAGACTCGTATGACTTACTTCCCAAGCAGTCATATGTTACGTCGTAAAAATCATTGAACAATTTATCATATCATCCATTTTCTGTATATATGATGAAGATAATCAATTTGTTTACTTTTTGTAGTTATTGCTTCGTGCCAAAGCGGTTTTCTTCGGTCCATAAGGCCGGTAATTACTGTTGACGGTTCTTATTGTTGGAAAAATGCTCACTAGTAAGCATTTTGAGGTACAATTTTAAGCATAGTCCTCTTCGTGTTAGTGGTTGTTTTTGAGTGATTCGGATACTCCTCCGTGATTAGTTCGGAATGGTATATTCATATGCTTAAAATGGTGCTTGGGTGAATGAGAAATTGTTGCTCAAAGTTCACCCATTGGTGTTGGAAAATAAAGAGAAATTAGCTTGTCCCACATGGGAAAGCTAATAAAGGAAAATTGTGTTTATATATGATTGCTCATATGTAGATGGGTAAGTGTTATAAGGACATTGGCTCTCTCTCTACGTGCACGCGCAGGGGGGTGTAAATCAAAATCTGATCAGACCTGACTCGCGTTCACCCGCACGTCATGCGTACACGAATGCCGGACCAAATTGTGCGGGCCCGGCTCAGCCAATTTTTGCAAGCCTCTTGATTTTTTTTCTAAGCCTTTTGAAGTTCCATAACAGTTAAATTAATTCTATTAATTAACTTGGTGGTTACTTCAAATGAAAGGTCTCCTACTAATGTGATTTAATTGGCATGTTTATTTTCTTTTAATATGGGTAGTGTTTTTTCGTTTTTTGAGAGTGAAGATAGAACAAATTTTTGAGGTTTTCTTTGCTGTTTTTGTTGACAGAGTTCGAGCACTTCGTGATTCGTTTGAAGGCGATTTTGGTGGTGCCCATTTTCATTTATTTTTGTTGCATCATGGGAAACAAACGTCTCGCGTTCTACTGCACCATTCGGTAGGGGACAAATTTATTTTAAGGAGATTGTTGCCGCATCAACAAGCCTCGAAATCCTCATTGTTTTCTTCTTGCTGGTTCGGTACTGCACTCCATTTCCTGTCGCTGGTTTGTTGCTGCACCGCCATCTTCTATTGTCCAGAGATTGTTTTACTTTTATTATTCTTGTTGTATTTATTGTGCCAATCGTGTTCTGTGTTTACTGTTTGTTCAGATTTCTTGTAAGAACACAATAACCAAATATTTTGTAATACTTATGTGAAGAAAAAATATAATGGAATTATGTTTGTGGCCACATGCTTCGATAGAAATAATCAAATAATTTCTCCACTTTCTATAGGCATTACGGCATCAAAGATGGTGATGTACCAATGTTAAATTTTCATTTCAGATCCTCACAAGTCCATTGTGAAAGCTGTTCACAATAGTTTTCCAAATGCTGGCTATAGAGTTTTTTTGTTGGGTTTATTGCACTCTTAATATTAGTTTTTTTTAATTCATTGGCATAATTAAAATATAGAAATTTCAAACATCAAAAGCAACACAATCTTTATCTATCTATGGTCAGCAGAGATATATTTGTTGCTTGTGCCTATCTCTCTAAACCCTAGAGGTTGACACATTTTATATGAAGTAGTCTTTATCTTCATCACTCTTTGTATATTCTGTAGGCAATCTTGTGTTTCATTGTCTCTTCAAGAGAAAGGGCCATTTGTCATAATGAAGGGATTTAATATAGGGACTGTAGAGAGTTTAGTGTTGTGAAGATAATACACATACATATATTTTTCTCTCATCTTTTATGTGATGCTGTCACTTGACACTGCATAAGATGAGGATAAAATTATCCACTACAATTGATTCATTAATCTCGAATCTAAATTAATTCAATTCATTCATTACTTAATTCATAAATCTTGAAATGTGTTAAAACTTTTAATTCATCTATTCATACATTACTTGATTCATAAATCTCATATATATATATATATATATATATATTTTTACTGGATTTATGTATCTCATTATGATCCTATATTTATATAAAGGGAAGTTGAAAAATATTGAAAATAAACGACATAAATAATGAAAAGTATTGAAAATATATGACATAAATAATAGAATATCATATTATTATTTTGATAAACGACTCCATGTAGTGAAATGATGGCTTTAACTTGGAAGTCCAAATTGACTTTGGTAAGCACTATTTGAATATTTTGAAGAGTTAGAAATGTTGTGTGCAGATAAGTATCTTCATAATTCTTAAAGTGTTGAGGTGTTAGTGAAACATTGTCATCTAGGAGAAAATCTACAATGCAACAGTGGTACCACGTCATCCATGCAACAAGTCAATCATTCACTGCCATGTGTGCTAAAAAATTAAAAAACAACCAAAAAATAGGTATTAAATTATATATATCGTTTTCTAATTCGTTAGCGGTACCACGTCACCCATATCTCCGTTGTACCAAAGAATTACTCATCATCTAGATTCAATAAATGGTAGAGCGAAAATTATAAATGAGCACAAGAAGACACATAAAATTCATACAAATTTATAAACTATGTATCTATTATACTCACCAAACAAAAAAAATAAAAGGAAAACTATAGAGAGACTGTTTATACAACATGCACAAATGGCTAATACTAAAGTCTAAAGCACTTCAGCTTAATTTGGGAAATAGAACTTGCAGGCCTGCTCTCTGGCTTATCTAAAAAACTTGGAACACAATAAGCCAAAGGCAAAAATGATAGGCCAAATAGAAACTTTGATAGGATTATCAGCATGTCTATGAACAAAACAGTAGCTAATTGCTGTAACAATACTCTGACAAAGAGCATATACCAGTCCTATAATATCCTTGAAGTTACCAAAAGGCTTTTGATTTTGCAATGGATAATATCTGCTGTAAATCAACCTACAAGTACATATAACATATATAAATAAACTAATCAATCATTAATTTAATTATGTTTGAAATATGTGAATTTGGATCTGGTGTTAAGTTAAGTTGTATAAAACTTTTCAATTCATAATCTTCTGTCATGTGTACTTTAATAATAATATACAATTAAAATTTAATTATATTTAAATTATTATTTAATAATAACTATCATCACTATGCATTTGTAAAAAGCTCATTACAAAGTTCAACTAAACACAGAATCCAGATCTTAAAAAAAATTATAATACTTATAGTAGTTGAGATTATTATATGTAGTATCATAACAAGCTTGACCTTTCGATTTCTCCTGCTCTGTGCCTAATGATCAACAATGTTATTAACTTCTCTTTCTTCCCCATCATCATGCTGTGTTGTAATTCCCACCTTGAATTTAGGCAACATAAAGGAATTAACAAATTAAAGTTAATTCATTGCCAAAAAATTAAAAAAAAAAAATCTATTGAATGATCCAAATATTTATTGTGACACAAGAATTCTCAAATAAAATACGGAATTAAACCCGTTTCATCATTTGGGCCGGATACTATAAAACAATGTTTGGAATTCGAATTCAACTCACATGGTTTTCAAAGTCACTGAGGTAGATGCCGGAGTAGCAGGGAAATTCATACTCGTCAGCTTCTTCATTGCCTTGGAGGAATGCTTCACTTTCGCTATATTCTGGATCAAAATAATCTGCAATTCAAAACTGCATGCATGAATGAGATATCCAAATAAGTTAATTATCAAACTAAAAAATAGCAAAAAAACAAACATATATTTGAATGTAATGTTTTTTGTCTTTTAGCAAATTGAATTTTAATATGTGTGACGACCCGACCAAAACTAGTCATATATTGTTCGCTTTGGCGGTCTAGGATGACCCAACTCCGAAGACCTAACTCTTCATGGTTTTTTTCTTGGCATTGGTCTAAATTCACCCAAAAGACTTCCTACTAATTGAGGAGGCTCAACACTTATATGACCATTACCAGGAGCAATCCATTGATTGTAAAATCCTTACATCGCATGTGAGGGATCATGTATTATCTCATCCATTCGAATGTTATTCGAGTTAGTATGGATACTATCTCGCCCGTCCAGATGTTATTTCCAATAGAACGTTTGGAACTGATTAGCTCTATATATATTGTCGTTTTATAATTAGTGATGAACACTAAAAATGAATGTTTAATAAAAGAAAAAATTATCATTTTACACTTGTAATTACATTAATCCTTTCAACTTAGCACGTTTGTGAAATAATAATTATATTTATATTTTATTTATTTTTATTATGATTTTTATTTCTTGTGTAGGTGAAATACCATTTTGGATGCTCATTTGAAAATGGATGCGATATATGGATTCCAGAGGTTTATAACCCAAATTGTTGTGATTCACCGATCACTCTAGAATGTGTTTTGAGGAAAAACCGAGTCACTTCTATTACTATCAAGAATAGAATTACAAGTTTACAACTAGAAACTTAACAAAAAACCTCACACACACTCTCTATGTATTTGCACTTCTCTGGGATAATATGAGCTTGCTACAAAGGGTTGTATTTATAGCCCAAAAATGGCTATTATTCATTCCTGATTTCATGCCACATTTCACTCCACATTTCATGGCATTTGTTGGCTGCTTTTCAAATGTCAAAGTGACCACCGAAAGTAGGTTTGGTTGCTTCTCTTGGATGCTTGATTGTTGCTGGCTTCATGCATTGTTCATGCATGAATGGTGGAAAGACAGCTGGACTTTTACAATTCTCCCCCTCCAGCTGCATCTGAAAACAATCATCATCAGACAACTATCCTGGCTATGTCTCTGCACAACTCTAGCTTGTCTCGAGTAACTACTTTCGTTAACATGTCGGCTGGATTCTCATCTGTATGGATCTTCACTAGTCTCAACAGCTGTTGATCCACCACCTCGCGTATCCAGTGATAGCGAATATCAATGTGTTTCGTCCGGGAATGATACATTGAGTTCTTTCTCAAGTCCAGAGCACTCTGACTGTCACAATATATTTTGTATTTCGTCTGCTTGATCCCTAACTCTTGGAGAAAACGCTTTAGCCACAATATTTCTTTTCATGCCTCAGCTATAGCGATGTACTCAGCTTCTATTGTGGATAATGCAATACACCTCTGCAATCTTGACTGCCATGACACAGCTCCCCATGTAAAAGTGTAGATGAATCCTGATGTAGATTTCCTACCATCAAGATCTCCCGCCATATCTGAATCTGTATAGCCTTCCAAGATCGGATCAGCTCCCCCGTAACACAGACAAAACTTCGTTGTACCCTTGAGGTACCTGAGAATCCATTTGACTGCCTCCCAGTGTTGCTTTCCATGGTTAGAGAGAAAACGGCTCACTACACCCACTGCGTGTGCAATATTTGGCCTGGTACATACCATTGCATACATTAGGCTTCCAACAGCTGAAGAATATGGTATTGCTGACATTTCCTCTATCTCTTTCTTGGATGAAGGGCACAAACTCTTGCTCAGTTTGAAATTGTGCGCTAGCGGAACGCTGACTGGTTTGGCTTTCTGTATATCAAACCTTCTGATTACCCGTTAAATATACCTCTAATGTGAAAGCCATAACTTCTTGTTCTGTCTGTCACGAACAATCTTCATTCCCAAAATCTGTTGAGCTGGTCCTAAGTCTTTCATATCGAAAGCCTTGGAGAGTTCTTTCTTCAGCTGGCTGATCTTCGCTGCTTCTTGTCCAACAATCAACATGTCATCTACATACAGTAGAATAGCAATAAAATTTCCATCTGGAAACCTCTGAATGTATACACACTGATCTGATGCAGTTTTTTTGTAGCCTTGACCCACCATGAATGAATCGAACTTCTTGTACCACTGCCTCGGTGCTTGCTTGAGCCCGTACAAGCTTTTTTTCAGCTTGCAAACAAGGTTTTCTTTTCCTGAAACCTTGAATCCTTCTGGCTGCTTCATGTAGATTTCTTCATTCAGATCACCATGAAGAAATGATGTTTTGACATCCATCTATTCAAGCTCCAAGTTCAATCTGGCTACCAATCCTAAGATGACTTGGATTGAAGCCATTTTTACCACCGGTGAAAAAATCTCATCAAAGTCAATTCCCTTTTTTCCTGTAGGAATCCTTTGACTACTAGCCAAGCTTTGTGTTTCACCACTTTTCCGCTGCCATCTTTCTTGAGCTTGAACACCAATTTGTTCTTCAGTGCCTTCATTCCATGTGGGTGCTTGACTATCTCATAAGTGTTTTTTTCTGTAGAGATTTCATCTCATCCTGCATTGCGTGCATCCATTTGTCTTTGTCTTTATGAGATACCGCTTCATTGAAGGTTTCTGACTCCCCCTCGTCAGTAAGCAGAATATATTATGATCCTGAGTATCTGGCTGATGGAATCCGGCCTCTCTCAGATCTTCGTACTGGAGGTTCTGGCTGTCTGTTATCATCCGGATATGTGGATGATCCTGAAGCCTATGATGGAGCAGGCTGCAGCTCCCTCTGCTCAACACTTTCTTCCTCCTCTGGTTCTGCTTCTGGCATGTCTTGCACCTCATCATCATCTGTGACCACTGGTGTTGGTGATGGGGTTGTGTTTGGATTTGCATCGGCATTGTCGGCACTAGTTTTAGAAGGCATCTTGGGATTTTCAATGTCTTTTATTATCTGGTCTTCAAGAAACACTACATCTCTGCTTCTGATGACCTTTATTTCCATCGGGTCCCATAACCTATATCCAAATTCCTCGTCTCCATAGCCTATGAAGATGCATGGGGTAGTCCTTGCATCGAGCTTCTGCATGAGCTTCTTGGATACATGTGCAAATGCTAAACATCCGAATATTCTGAGGTGAGAATATGAGGGATTCTTACGAGACCAAACTTTCTCTGGAATCTCGAAATTCAACGGTACAGATAGTGATCTGTTGATCAGGTAGCAGGCGGCACAAACAGCTTCTCCCCAGAATGGCTTTGGCAGCTTAGTCATACTGATCATGCTTCTGAATTTCTCCATAATGGTGCGGTTCATCCTTTCAGCGACACCATTATGTTGTGGGGTGCGTGGAACAGTCCTCTCGTGTCGAATGTCGTGGCTTCCACAGTAGGCATCGAACTCCCTGGAAGTGTATTTGCCTCAATTGTCTGTGCGAAGACACTTCAGTTTCTTCACTGTTTCACGCTCGACCATGGCATGAAATAGTTTGAAATAGTCCAGGACCTGATCCTTTGTTTTCAGAAAATACACTCATACTTTCCGAGAAGCATCGTCAATAAAAGTCAGAAAATATTTATTACCGCCTAGTGAGTTTACCTCCAAATGACCACATACATCAGAGTACACCAGACTGAGTAACTCTGATTTCTTTGTAGAAGAGAAATTGAAAGAGACTTTGTGTTGCTTACCGAATAGACAATGGTTGCATAGATCCAGAGCAGTATTTTTGGAGACAGAGATTAGATCCTTCTTTATCAAGTTAGACAACCTCATTTCACTCATGTAACCGAGTCTCTGGTGCCACAGATTCTGAGAAGTCTCTGGTTCAGCTACATTTAGGCCTTTTGCACAAATCTTCACATGAGTCTTGTATAAGGTTCCACAGATATGTCATCGGGCGATGACCATGACATCTTTTATCATCCTCTAAGTGACATTGCTGAAGTGGCTAGCATAGCCCTGTTTGTCAAGGGTTACCCCCGAGAGTAAGTTGAGCCGAAGTTTTGGAACATGTCTGACCTCCTTTTATCATCCTCTAAGTGACATTGCTGAAGTGGCTAGCATAGCCCTGTTTGTCAAGGGTTACCCCCGAGAGTAAGTTGAGCCGAAGTTTTGGAACATGTCTGACCTCCTTCAGGGTTATTGTATACCCTGCATTTGTCCACAACTGTATTTCACCAATTCCCACTATCTGAGAAGAATTGGTATTCTTCATCTTCACTGCTCCAAAGTCTCATGCTTTGTATGTTGTGAAGAAATCCCTGTGAGGAGTGACGTGGTAGGATGCTGCAGTATCTACCACCCACTCGACATCTTGAGTTGCGGTGTGAAGACATGCTTCTTCCTGACTGGAGCATATAACTACATTACAGTGGTAACTACTAGTGTCTCCGCGTCATTCTTCTTCGGCTGGTTATTGCCTTGTCCATGCTCCCGTTGCAATTTCCGGTAATTTTTCTTCAAATGGCCTTCTATGCCACAGTGGAAGCACTTGTATGTCTTTTTTCCGTCCTTGGATTTGCTCCTACTTTTGCTTCTGCCTCTCCTCCCACCTTGATATTTCTACTGTTGTCTTCCTCGTTGCTCCGAGACAAGGGCTTCTGTTTGATCTGAGCCCACGTCTTTTCTTTTGGCTTCTTCATTTGACAGTGCATCTTTTACCATAGGCATGGTAAGTTTGCCTCCTGGAGCTGAGTTATTGAGAGTAACCACCAGAGTCTCCCAGCTATCAGGGAGAGAACTGAGTAGCAAGAGGGCTTGAACTTCGTCTTCCAGTTGCATGTCTACTGCAAACAACTGGTTCACCAGACTTTGGAACTCGTTGGTGTGTTCTGCAACGGAAGTTTCACTCTGTAGCTTCAGGTTCACCAAACGCCTCATGATTAACGCCTTATTCCGAGCTGTTTTAGCCTGGAACATGTCTTCCAATTTTCTCCACATTTCATAAGCATATGTGTCATGTGCTACGTGGTGGAAGACCTTGTGACCGATCCACTGCCTAATCTGACCCAAAGTTTTGTTGTTGAGTTTATTCCAGTCATTCTCCTTAACAGACTCTGGTTTCTCCCCCTTCAACTCGATGGCATCAAATAGATCTTTGCAATGTAAAAAATCTATCATCCGAGGTATCCAGAGGGAGTAATTAGTTGCAGCCAGTTTAATCATTGCACCAGAATGGGAATCTTCCATTTTCATTTTAAGTTTTAAAGTTTAAAATGAAAATACACTAAAATCGAGGCAGAATTTCACAAATCCGAGGTCACCGTTGCGTCCGGAACGGTCGAAAATGGTGGAATAGACAATTCGTTGGTCTAAATCCGACACATGGGCTGATTTGTAAATTCCTAAAAGTTTTGGGGCAAAATTGTAAATTTCAAAAATTCAGGGGGCTAAATGAAATTTACCAGTCTACTGACGTGGCAGTGCTGACGTGGTGGATGACATGGCGCTGATGTGGCAGACACACGGCGCTGACGTGGCTGGTGTCGTGTCTGCTGACTGGGTGGTTGCCACGTGTATCGTCTTCAACCTTCGATCAGCTCGTGCGGCGGGTGGTGCGCGTGGGGGCGCGTGGCGAGGCTTCTGTTCGGCGCGTGCGGAGGCTGTGGATGTCGGTTCGGTCACCGAAAAATACCACCGTGCTCATCTCTCCGTGAACTAGCTGATGGTATCCTCAAAATTAATTTTTGACAACTTTCGTTGGAACCGATTTTCCGATCGGAAGATTTGTTTTCCGATTTTACGATCCCAAAGAACAACCGAAGCTCTGATACCACTTGTTGTGATTCACCGATCACTCTAGAATGTGTTTTGAGGAAAAATCGAGTCACTTCTATTACTATCAATAATAGAATTACAAGTTTACAACTAGAAACTTAACAAAAAAACATCACACACTCTCTCTATGTATTTGCACTTCTATGGGATTATATGAGCTTGCTACAAAGGGTTGTATTTATAGCCCCAAAATGACTACTATTCATTCCTGATTTCATGCCACCTTTCACTCCACATTTCATGGCATTTGTTGGCTGCTTTTCAAATGTCAAAGTGACCACCGAAAGTAGGTTTGGTTGCTTCTCTTGAATGCTTGATTGTTGATGGCTTCATGCATTGTTCATGCATGAATGGTGGAAAGACAGCTGGACTTTTACATAAATGTGTACTGGATTTGAATCAGACTTGGAAATATTTATTGTGTTCCAATTTGCTATCAAATGAGCTTACAATAGATTTTGCTACATATCATTGTATTCAATTATTATTAAAAGAATAATAATAATAATAAGTTAAACAAAATTAGGTAGCCTAACTTTGTTGAAATTTAAAAAAAGTTAGGTTGTTTAATTTTTGTTGAAATAGCAAAGACGGTTGAACACCTCTCGTCTATAAATTGAGGGGTTCAACACCTCTTCAACCATGCTTCTTCAATATTCTTATGTAGAATTTTTGAAGGAGTGTGAACCTTTGTGTGTTTTATTTTTTAATTTCTGTTGTAATTTCCTTTAATTTTGTTAATAAAATTAACTATGTTTTTATTTACATCATGAGTAGCTAAATTACTTCCAGTTGAGGTAAAAAGATGAAACTTTTAATATAAAAATATAGGTTAATTTTACTTATGTTATAAATATAAATCGTATTTTTTTTCCCAATTAAACTTTGTACCCTAATATTTATATGGGAGTCTTAACTCTTTATAGACAGTTATTAGGCCCGCCGTGATGGGCTCATATTGACTGACACAGATAATACTTGAACCCCATATATAATATATATGATAGAGTGGTTTATAAAAATCTACACTAATTATACATTACTTTATTTTCGCCTTTATGAATGAATTTACATGATATGGTATGATTGAGTATCTAATTATGAAATAAATTAACTATTAACGAGGAAATAATGACTATTTATGTACTACAAAAAGTAAGGTTTTCTATATTTGAAATGTGTAGAGTGAATTCTGATGGATGCTGTACTATTTTGATTCACTATTTGTGAATTTACTCTTTGTTTAATTTTAAAAATATTTCCCTTTCTTTATCAAAAAATCAAGAGTGGATCTCATAACCTCAGTATTTTATTTTATTTTATTATTTTACTATCTTAGCACATAGTTTAATTGTCCCACCACTTCATTCAATTTAGTTTTTTTTTTTTTTATTGATTTTTTATTGATTTTATATTATTATTAGTATTGTTATTTTATTCTACTAAATTTATTAATTCAACTCTCTTATACATGAGAATAAAGAATTATTTTTGTGAGTATGTCAATGAGAGATCCATCTTTTTATTAAATTAATGACCAAATAAAAAGACAATAAAACATAGATTTTAATATATTAAAATACAAATAATACTACATTAAAAAACATAAATTCCAATATATTAAAAGACAAATAATATATAAAAATTTAATTTTTTACCCAAATCTTGCTCTTTGAAGTTTTCTTCCTCGTCCTGCAGCAACAGTAACTCACTGTCTTGGAGGAAATCTTCTTCACTTTTGCTATATTCTTGTTCAATATAATCTACAATTCCATCACCACAAAATATATAGTCAAATTTACAATGCAAAATTGCATGCATGCACTTGATAACTAGGGATCCGTCTCAAATAAAATAATAAAAAGACATAGATTTCATAACATTAAAAGAGAAATAATAATGTCAATGGAATTTAATATTGTACCCAAATCTTGTTCTCTGAAGCTTGCTTCCTCGTCTTGAAACAACAGTAACTCACTGTCTTGGAGGAATTCTTCTTCACTTTTGCTATATTCTTGTTCAATATAATCTACAATTTCATCATAAAAAAAAGGTCAAATTTACAATGCAAAATTGCGTGTGTAAATAAATATATAGTATGGTTCGAATGTGGATGTTCTAACTTATTAAGTTGAGAACCTCACTAAAATATACAGATTTCAATACATAAAAAAAAAATATTACATGAAAGGAAAATAAATAGTTCAATACGTTAAAAGAAAAACTAAATTGTATTTAAATAATCCATTGGAACTTTACAATATGGATGGAATTAGATTTTGTACCGAAATCATAATATCTGAAGCCTGTTTCTTCGTCTTGAAGCAACAGTAACTCACTGTCTTGGAGGAATTCTTTTTCACTTTCGCTATATTCTTGTTCAAAATAATCTATAATTCCATCGCCACAAAGGATCAAATTTACAAATGCAAAATTACATGCATATATATATATGTGTGTGTATTTATATATATATGTATCTAATGTATGAATGGAATTTAAATTTGTACCCAAATCTTGGTCGCTGAGGCCTGCTTCCTCGTCTTGCAGCAACAGTAACTCATAAGAACTCATTGTTGCTCGTTCTGTGCAAACTTTAATTTGGATCAAGGGAGCAAGGAAATACAAGAGTAATATGATTAATCAAATGATTCAAAAGCAAGTCAAAAGTTATAATTTTTCAAGTCAAAAGTTCTTTACTTTATTCTTTGTTAATTGATGGATCCCGGTTTTCGGTGTCATACTGTCATGTGTACGGTTATTGTTGATTAATTTACTAACACGCCATAAGATTTTTGTACCAATATTATTAATTTGTCCCAAAATTGATATTTTTCAAATAGACAAAATTCAAAACGATATCGTTTTAAAATCAATTCAGACACTAATTTTTAATTAAATTAACTTTTTCATTTTTTTAACCTGCCGAAAGCAGAAAAAAGGAAAAGGAAAAGAAAAAGTCAAGGGCAAGAAATTTCTTAGTCAGTGAGCTCGGTGAGATGCTAAAGCTGGAGTCTGCAACATAGATGCAACTGGAAAAAAAATAAGGAGACTTGACAATTTTCTTCTGCTAAAGATTTTGAATATTTATTTCTGTTGACGGGTGATTTTTCGTCTCAATGACAGTTTCGAGATAACCCTCCCGAGACAATTCCCTTTCAACCGTGAATTTATTTGATTATGGGGGACCAAAAGCAAACTTAGCAGAAGGTAAAATAAACACACAGATCGACAAGAGGGTTTTAACGTGGTTTGGCGGAGCGAGTCCTGCCTACGTCCACGGGCACAAAGTGGTGGGGGTTGTTTTATTACCAAAACTAACTCGGCCGACCTGTTTGGAGAGAGGTCTTAATCGAAACCGAGCTGTTTGTCTTTTAGGTTTTTACAAGTGATGCTCATTCTCTCTCTCTCTACAAGTTTCGCTATCTATTTCTGATATCCCCTATTTTTTCTCCCTTTACAGATGAACCTAACTTTCCTTTATATACTCAAGAGTTACAACACTGTTCCTATAGCTTCGTGATGTTTCCCGCGTGGTCTCCGACTAATTGACGGGCTCTCTGCCCCAAGACTGTCGTCGCCGAAAGCAAGCTTGCCGTCTGACGGCCTGTCACATCAACTTGTCTTCTCTGCTGCCACACGCAATAATTATGATGCCAGCCTGGAAAGATCCTCCAAATAATGACACGTGTTGGAGGGAAAAACTCAAATTACTCTGATCTCACGTCGGTCTTCAAGAGGTCGTCCAAGTGAATTCTGATGGATGCTGTACTATTTTGATTCACTATTTGTGAATTTACTCTTTGTTTAAGTTTAAAATATTTCCCTTTCTTTATCAAAAAATCAAGAGTGAATCTCATAACCTCAGTATTTTATTTTATTGTTTTACTATCTTAGCATATAGTTTAATTGTCCCACCACTTCATTCAATTTAGTTTTTTATTTTATTGCTTTTATATTATTATTAGTATTGTTATTTTATTCTACTAAATTTATTAATTCAACTCTCTTATACATGAGAATAAAGAATTATTTTTGTGAGTATGTCAATGAGAGATCCATCTTTTTATTAAATTAATGACCAAATAAAAAGACAATAAAACATAGATTTTAATATATTAAAATATAAATAATACTACACTAAAAAACATAAATTCCAATATATTAAAAGACAAATAATATATAAAAATTTAATTTTTTACCCAAATCTTGCTCTTTGAAGTTTTCTTCGTCGTCCTGCAGCAACAGTAACTCACTGTCTTGGAGGAAATCTTCTTCACTTTTGCTATATTCTTGTTCAATATAATCTACAATTCCATCACCACAAAATATATAATCAAATTTACAATGCAAAATTGCATGCATGCACTTGATAACTAGGGATCCGTCTCAAATAAAATAATAAAAAGACATAGATTTCATAACATTAAAAGAGAAATAATAATGTCAATGGAATTTAATATTTGTACCCAAATCTTGTTCTCTGAAGCTTGCTTCCTCGTCTTGAAACAACAGTAACTCACTGTCTTGGAGGAATTCTTCTTCAATATAATCTACAATTTCATCATAAAAAAAAGGGTCAAATTTACAATGCAAAATTGCTGTGTGTATATAAATATATAGTATGGTTCGAATGTGGATGTTCTAACTTATTAAGTTGAGAACCTCACTAAAATATACAGATTTCAATACATAAAAAAAATATTACATGAAAGGAAAATAAATAGTTCAATACGATTAAAAGAAAAACTACATTGTATTTAAATAATCCATTGGAAATTTACAATAAGGATGGAATTTGATTTTGTACCGAAATCATAATCTCTGAAGCCTGTTTCTTCGTCTTGAAGCAACAGTAACTCACTGTCTTGGAGGAATTCTTCTCCACTTTTGCTATATTCTTGTTCAATATAATCTACAATTTCATCATAAAAAAAAGGTCAAATTTACAATGCAAAATTGCGTGTGTATATAAATATATAGTACGGTTCGAATGTGGATGTTCTAACTTATTAAGTCGAGAACCTCACTAAAATACGGATTTCAATACATACAAAAAACACCACATGAAAGGAAAACACATATTTTAATACATTAAAAGAAAAACTTTAACTACTCTGTATTTAAATAATCCATTGGAACTTTACAATATGAATGGAATTTAATTTTGTACCGAAATCATACTCTCTGAAACCTGCTTCCTCATCTTGAAGCAACAGTAACTCACTGTCTTGGAGGAATTCTTCTTCACTTTCGCTATATTCTTGTTCAAAATAATCTATAAAATAATTACATGCATATAAATGTGTGTGTATATGTGTATGTATATGTATCTAATGTATGAATGGAATTTAAATTTGTACCCAAATCTTGCTCGCAGAGGCCTGCTTCCTCGTCTTGCAGCAACAGTAACTCATAAGAACTCATTGTTGCTCGTTCTGTGCAAACTTTAATTTGGATCAAGGGAGAAAGGAAATACAAGAGTAATATGATTAATCAAATGATTCAAAAGCAAGTCAAAAGTTATAATTTTTCTTGTTTCTTTACTTTATTCTTTGTTAATTGATGGATCCCGGTTTTAGGTGTCATACTGTCATGTGTACGGTTATTGTCAGATTAATTTACTAACACGCCATAAGATTTTTGTACCAATATTATTAATTTGTCCCAAAATTGATATTTTTCAAATAGGTAAAATTCAAAACGATATCGTTTTGATTTTTATCTATTCAGAAATCAATTCAGACACTAATTTTGAATTAAATAACTTTTTCTTTTTTTTAACCTGCCGAAAGCAGAAAAAAGGAAAAGGAAAAGAAAAAGCCGAGGGCAATAAATTTCTTAGTGGGAGAGCTCGGTGAGATGCTAAAGCTGGAGTCTGCAACATAGATGCAACTGGAAAAAAAAAAAAAGGAGACTTGACAATTTTCTTCTGCTGAAGATTTTGAATATTTATTTCTTTTCAGTTATTTTCGATGTCAAGGTGTATCCGACTCACAATGAGTAAATCTTTGGTGCAATAGTGGTATGGATGACGTGATACCACCAACTAATTAAAAAATAATATGTTTAATTTTTTTTCTATTTTTTTCCTATTTCTTAAAAATTTCTCACTCATCAAACTAGTCTATTAGATGGAGGGACTATCTTATATTTATAACCTCAAATATTGATTTTTTTTTTTTACTAATTAATGTGGGACATAACCTATTCAACAATTACTCCTCGAGCGAAACCAATGTCGGGCACCTAATGTTTTCGTCTGACATATTTGCGCTGTTCCAACATTATATTTTAATTATTAAGGTTTGATATCTCTTATTTGGGGGTGGATCTAAAATGTCTAGGTATTTAACTAACTAAAAGACTAATTAAGTGGAGGGAACTATCATATTTATAAACTCGAGTGATTCTTCTTTATTAACCAATTTGGGGGACACAAGTCACACAATTCAATAAAAAAAAAAAAAAAACAATGATTGATTTGTGGCTTGAATTTCGGATTTTAAACGAATTATCAAAGTATGATTCTTATTAATAAAAGAATAATATATATATATATATATATAAAAGTAAGTTTTCATATCACTTTTATGGGGAAAATAAAAAATTGTCAAAACATTAATTATTTTTTCATTTTTCCTATAAAAACTTTCCTAAAATTGATCATTAACAAGTGTCATAAGGGCACTCATTAGCATTTTCCATATATATATATATATATATATATATATATAGCATCCTCTTTACAGATTCCATAGGCATATAAGAATTATTCATTTGCTTCAACTTCTATTCTTCTTGCAATTGCTTCGTGTGCTTTTCTTGCTATACATATTTCCTGGTCCCTTCCCATGGAAATTTATGAGAAATTCATCCTAAAGGCTTCATAATAGAGAATCATTTGGTAGAAAACAACGAAATAATTCACCAATTTTACATAAACTAAAACAGATTAATGATAAAAGTAGTTATCAAAATTCATTGTCACATTCATCTGCAATTATTGTCATTAATAAAATTGAGGGCCTAGACTCTCGTCAGTGTATGATCTAAAATGACAGATGTAACAATCTTATCCTTATAAATATAGAGATTATTTTCAAAATTCGAACTGTTGATACTAAATCACAATATAACAATCTTTACTGCTAGGTCAATGCTTGTCATTGTGAAAAAATTGAACATAATATTTTAAGTTACTGGTTGAACAATAAACTTATGTTTCTATTTTGATGAAATGGAATGAAATGCACCCTATTTACCTAACCTGTTAAAGAACCAAATCCATCAAATCATGACACACTATTATTTAAATTTCTTATATCATCAAGTTTTATTAACTAAGCTATTGAGATGAAGATTATTATAAAAAAAACGAATTATACTTTATTTTCAAAAATCGTAAATCGGTGTTTAATTAAGGTAAAATTGATGGAAAATTAAATTGATAATTTTCGGTAAAATTAAATCACTCCGCTAATGATCAATAATTAAACTATTTAGCTTTTATTATTATTGGATAATTTTTAAGATATTCAAATAACTTAGATGAAAAATAATTCAAAACTAACGGAAAATAATTAAAATAAGAACGAAAAGTTATATTTTTAAAACTATTAAAAAAAAAATAAGTGTTATTATCGTAAGGCGAAACGAGTGTTATTTTTCTATTAAAAAAAAAACAAAAAAGAAAGTTAAAAGCAAATCAGTAAAACATCTCCGTTGCCAATGACTAATCATGGTTCCAAGGCCAACGCCGCCACCACTCTCCGGCAAACTACCTCACCGCCTCCACCAGTTCCGGACCTTCATAAACGCCAGAGTCAAATGGGTCTCCGACCCATTTCTCGACGCCGCAGTATCCAAAGAAAAAAACTTGAAACAAATCCTCTCCTTCAAAAACCAAATCGTTTCATCGCCATCGAAATCCCTCCCTTTATCTGCCCTCTCTCTTCTCAAACCCCACTTCGATCTTCCCATCACCGCCCTTAAATTCTTCCAAAAATACCCCTCCTTCTTCACCCAATTCCAGCCCTGCCCCTCCCTCCCTCTCCACGTCAAACTCACCCCGCAAGCTTTTACTCTCCATAAAGAAGAATCCGCCATTCACGGCTTTCCGGCTCACCGCGAAGACTCGATCAAGCGGCTGGCTAAGTTGCTGATGCTTACTGATTCTAGGAAATTGCCTTTGCATATCATTAACAGGTTAAAATTTGATCTGGGTCTTCCGTACAAGTATGTAACTGCGCTTCTAGCTGATTATCCAGATTACTTTCAGGTTTGTGAAACAGAGGATTGATTTAGATTAATGGGTTTATAATGATAATGGTATGTTTGTAATTGTACAGCTAAGTCTATTTGTTATTTTTTCAGGTTTGTGAAGTAAAGGATTGTGTTACTAACAAAGAAGTGCTGGCGTTGGAGCTAGTCTCTTGGAGGAAAGAACTTGCAGTGTCAGAAATGGAAAGGAGATCGTGTTGTGGTGATTTGTCGAATTTGAAGAAAGGAATGTGCTTGAGGTTTTCAATGAATTTCCCAAGAGGGTTTGATTTGGAGAAGAGAGTGATGAATTGGGTTGAAAAATGGCAGGAGTTGCCATACGTTTCTCCTTATGAGGATGCGTTTCATTTGGCGCCGAGTGGTGATCTAGCGGAGAGGTGGGCTGTGGCGGTACTTCATGAGTTGTTGTGGCTTTTGGTGTCGAAGAAGACGGAGGGGGAGAATTTGTTCAGTTTGGGAGATTATTTAGGGTTCGATGATAGGTTTAAGAAGGCTTTGAGGCATCATCCGGGGATCTTTTATGTGTCTAATAAGATCAGGACTCAAACTGTGGTGCTTAGGGAGGCTTATAGGAAAGATTTCTTGGTCGAGAGGCATCCGTTAATGGGAATGAGGCATAGGTACATTCATCTTATGAATAAATCAAAGGATAGAAGGAAGCCGGTTGGTGTTGTAGCTTTTGGATCACAAAGGAAAAGAAATGTTAATTTATCAATTGATAATGATAAAGTAAGAAAAGACAGCGAGAAATGTGGTTTAGGAGATGAAGAGGACTCGAGCTTGTCATCTGATTTAGAGCTTATATTTAAAATTTTGGGAAGCATTGCTTGAGGTGAGGACTCTGATTTTCTGCCTGAGAGAGCTCAGGTGAGACCATAGGTTGTCTTGGAAAAATTTGCTGCTGCTTGTCAAGCAAAAATGGAATGCAGTTGCTGCAATGAAAATTAATTTACTGGACAGAGGATGATGATATTTCTGCCACACATTCTCAGAAAACAGGAAAAATGAAATATGTTGTTTACTGGAGAAGAAATGATCAAACGGTTAAACTATGTGAAAAGCGAGACTCCATCGTTGATTAGTCACAATTGCTTCTATTCTGTAGCGATATGGATGCCTGCTGACATTGTTTGTGACTATTTGGGTAGTGAGTTCCTTACTCTCTTTGCATTTAAGTTCTTCAATTGCAAATTTATTGCCAAGACATGCATAATATTAGTTGCAAGTATTAGTGATAGTGAAATGATCACAAAGCACACAATTAGCATAATTTGAATGGGAAATAATAGTGAGGATGATATGAAATGATAGTGATAGCCAAACAAAGCACACAGTGATTTATGTGGTTCGACATTTTAGTGTAGGTAGACATGAAGATAAATGGAGAAATTTTGTTAACAAAATGGAGTTTATGGGGATTGGAGGTTAACTCAACCAAAACCTCAATACAATACTCACAACAACACTCAAACTCACAATAATTAATACATATCACTCAATGCATCTGAGATATTTTTAGATTCTAAGATTTGCTCTCATTTATTTTTATATTACTTTCTTAATAGGGTAACTCTCCTTTTCTCCTATAAATAGAGGCCCAATGTTTAGTGTAATTCATATTATGAGTGAGTTGAATTTGAATATTTCCTTGTGAATTCTTTGTGTTTCACCTATTTCCTCTTCTCTTCTCATCCTAAATATTGGGCGAGCTTTGATGCAGCGGTAAATATTACTTCATTGTGATGAGGCATTAAGGGTTCAAATCTTGTAAACAATCTCTTTGCTTGCAGGGGTAAGGTTGCGTACATCTGCCTTTCCCAGACCTTGCAATGTCGAGATCCTTTGTGTATTGGGCCGCCCTTTTTTTCTCTTCCTAAATATCCCTCATTTCTTTCTATTAAGCTCTTTGTTTCTACTGCTACAGTCTAAGGTATTAAACTATACATAATAGCCACTAAGGGGACGTAAAATCATCTTTTGAATTTTCGCAAAAATGAGAGAAAGTAGACATGAACTTCACTTTTACTTGTTTGACATTAGATACCTTGCAAAAATTCAAAGTAAAGGGGCTGTAAATTTTTAATTTTGAAGCAGATAATTTAATAAATCTCTATAAGCTTGGAGAAGAGAAAAAGTTAGAGATTGTAAGTTTGAACAAAGAAACAACTGGCCATACTATTTGAAAACTTACAGCCCCTTGAAATTTTCTATGGCATTTACTGCATGCAACTTCCTGTGTTTATTTCCTCATGTGTGTATATACCAGACTAAAAAGTTTTGTATCCCCTTGCAAGATTTTGAAGCCTTAATGGTGGTTATTATTAGAACGAATTTTGTTTGATAGATCTTGAAACTTGTAGACTTGTTATATGTACCAATTGAGAGCAATTCTTGGAAAAAGACATTAGAGATGCATTGATGTGTATGTCTATGTATTAAGCATTTTCCAGTTTGGGTGTCCTGTGAGTGGAGGACCTTTGGGTGTATTGGAGTTGATGAGAGAGTTGGCCTCCAATTCTTTTATGTGCTAGTGAAAATTTATCCTCTTATATCACTTTCAAGATAGGCTAGGCCGTTCTTTGGTTTTGTGGTTTGACCTGTGGTGAAATGGTAAAATTCTATTTTGGTCAAATTATAGTTTTTAAGTGTTTGATTAATAATAAGAAAATATAATTATTAATTGCAATTTCTTTTAAGAATTGAGTTTTGGAAAAGCTAAAATTATCAAAATATTAGAAAAATATATCATAATTTTTTTAATATAAATCAAAATTATATAACATCATTTAACATTTCCATCATTTGGGAATAGGATGGAATATCACTAGGAAACATTATAAATATGGGTTTGTAATAGGAAAGACATCATTCTGATTTAGAGTTTTAAAACATGTGAATTGTCTCTCATTTTCCTTTGTAATTTCGTTTAGCCCTTTAAATTCTTGGTTAGTTACATTATTCGCTTAACATTTGGTTACTTCCATTTAAAAATCTCTCAAATCTTATTTGTTTCCATTTGGTACTCCTGTTTATTACTAGAGTAATGCTAAGTATTTTAGAATTAGGCAGTTTAATAGGAAATCGGTTGTAAATTATTCCATGTGTGATGTGCGATTAATAGGAAATAGTCTGGATTATTAATTAGAAAAAATAAAGTTAGACATTTCATATGATTAAAAAAAAAAAAAAAAAACTCTATCTCTTAAAATCCTCAAAAAATCATTTATTTTTTTTATAGAAGGAATATAAAAATCCAAAAGTTTTTAGTTAAGTCAATGTGAATAAGGACCATTTGGTTATACTTGGGAAAAAATTATCATTCCTTAAGAAAATGTAATATATTAATGATATTGGTGTTATTATTTCAGTAATAATTACTTTAAATTGAAACATAATTTTATTCTTTTTATCGTTTCTAACTAAATCATTCTTCTTTCTTTTCCTTTTTTTTTTTTTTTTTTTTTTACACAAAATTATCAATCAAAACTCTTTAAAAAAAATGAAAAATAGATTAAAATAAAATTGGATGATTTTTGAGAAACTATAAATCAATCGATTAATAAAATCAAAGTCAATTTAAAATAATCAAAATCAACCCGATCGAATCACTCAAATAATAATTTACACTTAAACGGTGATTAATCGCCGAAGCATAGTTTCAAAACTTATGGCAAAAGATGTCTCCTAACTGAACTGGCACTCATCATGTCCACATTATAAATTGTTAAAAATTATCCACCATTTATTGAGTATGCCACCTTCTTTCCAATGAATATTCTGGAATAAGCTTTGGGATATCTAACATTATTGGGCATTGGGACTACACAGGTCCAATAAATAAAGTTTAGCTAAAGGATTGCTTCTTTCGTTTAAGCTAATTATGCCTCTGTTTAGTTCAAGCTACTGAGCCTGAGCCTTAGTGTAAAAGTAAGATTATTCTATTGTGACTTGAAAATGTCTTAGGTTCTAGTCACATGAATAATCACTTTGCAAAAATAATAATAATAATAAGGGTAAGACTCGAATACATTGAATTATCCACATAACTCATAGTATAAGAAATCTCGTATGTTGGACCATTCAATTTATACCTCTATTTGTGGTTCAAAATCATCATTGATAATGTCACTTACTACTGTGTTAACTATTTTTGTTTATAGACTTCCCTTCATTTGGAGCCATTTTTGAAGTGTGGAAAGTGGGATACAATAGACAGAGCATTTCAGGTTTCAGACTCAAATTTTTTTTTTTGGAAACGCTGGATGTTGGTATCAGGATTTTGATGATACTAATGAAGTAAAAAGGCTCAAAGATAAGAAGATCAAAGACATGAAGACATTGGTAAAGATGATCAATTTTAGCGACTTGATTTTGATGGTGTCAAAACGTTTAAATATTAGCGAATCAAGTTCGATGAGGCCAAAGAAGCAAAAAGATGATGATGAAGCCAAAATGTTGATGAAGAGCCAAAATAAGCTAAAAGATGATCAAGAGAGCAAAGATGATAATGAGCCAAAAAGAAGATGAAAAAACCAAAGTAAGAGCCAAGCAAGAGGAAGATCAATGATAAAGATTAAGAACTAAAACTAATTGTAAGAGAGTTTATTCAAATGTTTTATAGCTCTTAGAAATCATGCATTTTGCATCATTTGTATTTAAACTGACTTAAAATGCTTAAGAAATCATTTGCACACTATTTGCACTAAAATGAATTTCAATGCATCAAGAGTAGGGGTGGCAAAACGAATCAACGAATCGAATTTGAATCTAATCCTAAACGAATCGAATCCAAATGTGATGAATTCGTATTCGATTCGTTTATTAAACGAATCCTAATATCAGGATTCGTATTCGATTCGTTTATTAAACGAATCGAATACGAATATTCATTTATTCGTTTAGTCATGATATTATTTAATAAAATAATTTACCACACTTGATTTACATTAATTCTTCATAAATATATACATATGAAATATGTAAGTAATAGATTTACTAAAAATATCTCACCAAATATCGAAAATATTAATTTTTCTATGGTAATTAGCTATAATTTCTCGAATCTTAATTGAAAATTAACAAGAACTAGTAAATAAAAATAATAAAACGAATCTTAAATGAATAAACGAATCAATGAGCTTAAATTCGTATTCAATTCGTTTAATAAACGAATCGAATCGAATTGACTCATTTATTAAACGAATCCATTTTTTCAAACCCGTATTCACTTTAAAGCGAATCGAATCGAACAAATAAACAAATCATGACCCAAATTGCCACCCCTAATCAAGAACATCTAAAAAAATCTTAGAAAAATTAGTAAATGAATGAATTGAATTTCAAATGATATACCACTAGATAGATTTTTGCCTCTAGGTTGCTACGAATCAAGGAGATCACAAATTCTAATATATAGAACTAATGCTAGAGCCATATTACTATAACATGTTCAAGGATGAACGTTTCTGCAAACCTATCACTTTAGAAAAATTTCATAAAAATCATTTTAAGGTTTTTGAGACTGAATTTTTTATAGATGATAGCTTTATGTGTTTAGTTTATGTAAAATTTTACGGAGCTTGATTTGGAATTTTCTAGATTAAGGTATGGTCAAAAGACTGAGTGCTGTCATAATTGCTACAACATATTGGCCTCTGGAACCGGCATACCGATCCTATACCGGTGAGACATTAAGTTTACACATATTCTGGAATCAGGATACTATATACCAGTAACCATACTGGTATCAGAGACCGACATATCGGTTCATATACCAGTCTCCCTGTATTTTAACTATAACAGTTATAAACGACTAGTTTTGTACAAAATCTATAAATTGGCCATTTTTATCACTTTAAACACACCTCTTGCACATATGTTCATCTTCTAAACATGTCAAAATATTCTTGAGAGTTTACAAATATTTTCAAATCATTTTCTCTCTCAAAATTGCAAAGCTCAATTTTTTCATCTTCATATTCATTTTAGAGAGCTTATTACATTTGAGTATTTCTCACACTTGCAAAATCTTTATAATACTTATTGATGAGAAATTTTTGTGCTTATTTGTAAGAAACCTTTGTTTCAAATTCGTCATCAATGTATAAAGGTTTATGGAATCTTAAAAATTCAAAACTGTAATGCTTGAGAGTTGGCAAAAACTATAAGGTGTTAGAGAGCTTGTTGAAGCTTAAGGTTAAGGAGCCTTTCAAGAAAACCCCATTAAAGATTTGTGAGTGAGCCCAGAAAACTCTTGTTGTGAAGTGTAGATTCATTTTACATAGTGGAAAGCTTCAAGTGTGGCTTAGAATAGTGGATGTAGGTAAGGATTTGGCCGAACCTTTATAAATCTGGTATCAATTTCTCTATCTATATCTCACTTATTTATTGCAAGTTTTATATTACCTTTCCATATCAAATAATAAATTTTTCATTGTTAAAATTAATGTTGATAATCATTTTTGGACAATTAAAGTAAAATTAATATTTTATTTATTGTTCATAATCGATAAATTAATTAGATCCATTGTTCAATATATTAATTGCGGAAATTAAATTATAAGTATAATCGGTAAAACTACTAATTGAGTAGCTTAATATTGAAAAGATTTTTTCCGCATTATTTTTTACGTACCCAATCCCCCCTCTTGGGTATAGACTGTGTCAGTGTTTGTAGATAACTTCAATTGGTATCAGAGCAGGTTTCTCAACAAAGACTTAATCATCTGAGAATAGATCATGGCATCTATAAAGTACACAACAAATCTCATCGAAGGTGTAACCCCCGATAGACCGCCATTTTTTGATGGAACATACTTTATATATTGGAAAAAATAGGATGATCACATTTTTTCTCGCCTACGACATTGATGGATATTTAGAGATCATGGACGGAAGAATAACTTCGGTAAATTCAAATACAATTGAATTGTTATACAATACAATAGATAAAAGTATAATAAATATGATTCTCAAATTTGCAAATGCTTATGAATTATGGAAATCATTAGAATTGCTAAATTGGGGAAATAGTCAATTAAATGAATGAAAAATTGATTCTTGCTCATCAAATGATGAAATTTGTAATTTAGAATTCATGGCTATAGAATATCATAAAGAGGAATCAGAAAAGAAATCATTATTGTTTGTGAAAATGAAATTTCCGATTATGATGAAATGCTTAACATGTTGAATGATTTTCATGATAAATATGATGCTCTTAGAAATAAATGTGAATTGATTAAGAAAGAGCATACATTACTTCAACATTAACATGCATCATGCATGAATAAAATTCATGCCTTAGATAATGAAAATATTTGCTTAAAGGCCAAACATGAAAATGATGTGATGATTGAACAAAATGAGCATTCATATCTTATTGAACAAATTCAAACTTTAGAAAATGAGAACATGTGTTTGAATATAGAGCATGAACATTGTGTAGAGAACTTGTAAAATGAAGCATCTACTTCTAAATCATCACGTGCTTGTGAATTTTTGAAAATTGAAAATGATGATTTGCTTGACATTGGAAAATATGGATTAGATATAAGCCTCACATGAACCAAAAATATTTGAAAAATTATTTTGTGAAGACATTAATTCATATACACATTCATCAAATGCACATGCATCTAAAGTCATTAAATCAAATGTTGAATGCCATGCATGTAATATGAAAGGTAACAAAATTTTTGATTGTTAGACTAAAAAGAAAAATGTGAATGTTATTTGGATTTCCAAAGAAACTAAGATTGACCCTCATGTACCCAAGAAGATTTGGGTATCGAAATATATTTGATTGATTTTGTAGGTGAAACTTTGGGAAAGCAATTAATGAGGAATGTAAATGATCCCAAAGACACAACATAAAATGAGGAAAAAGCTCAATAAGGAGAATACCAAGTGCAACCTAAAAAATTAGATTAATCTCGCACACTCCTCAATGAAGTGTAGATATAAAAAAATTTATTCTCAAAATCTTATGGATTAGTTATTCATCACATTGCATAGTTACTAGGCACACACTTAGAAACTAATATAATCACTTGGCAAGATAAGCATCTATAAATGAATTATTTGAATTATAAGTGATGCTTTTGGATAAAGTTTGAAATATGCAATTAATGGTACTTAAATGCTTTATATTAGGATTATAATCACAAAGTGTCATATATGTGTTCGATCTCATGTTTTGATTTTTAAATTTTATAAATGATTTTGAGATTAATTGTATGATGATTGAACGACTTATTGAGTGATTTCATTGATTAAAATTATTGGGGCAGTTGTGGAACCCCTAGGGTTGGATCGGTGCCCCGGGCAGTGGAAATGGGTCTAACCCATAGATATCAAGTATGGGCGTAATTTTAAATCATTTAATGAAATACTACATTCCATTACGAGTGCATAGGAAAAAATCGGGACTGAATCGAAGTCCGGAAGCTCCCAAACGAAGCAAAACAAAATCGGCGCGAGAGAAGGGAGCCGCGAGCGTGCCCAGGTGTAGGCACTGCATTTTTACGCATAAAACCCTATGATGAGTCTCATTTTGGAGACACTACCTTTTAAGTCACGGAGGTCACGGGAAACGGACATCGGAAGGGGAAATTCAGAATAAACAAGGTTCACTGTTTTCGTTCGTGTTGCGTTCGTGTTTACGTTCGAACGTCAAACGGATTGCGGGCGTTCGTGCCGCGTTCGAGGAAGCGTTCGAACGGTGTCGGTAATTCTGGTTTTGCTGCTAGCCTCACGTCCAGCCCAATTAGCCCCCCAAAGCCCATAAAACACATCCCAATTTAAATAAATAAATATTAATTAAAACATTAACTAAATAATATAATATTAAATTAATTAAATAATTAAATAAAACATATACCAAACATAAAATAAACAATTACCTACTTAAACTAAAATCATGCCTAAATTAAACAAATCACACACTAAATCAAAATATAATCATGCCTAATTAAAATCAATCAACCAATTATATTCCCAATCTAATAAGATTATTCCCAAACTTAAAATATTGTATTCCTAATCCAAGCCAATCAAATATTCAACCTTCCCTATCTAGCCAAGATTTGTCCCCCCCTCAATCTTTGACTTCCCTTAACCAAACCAAATCAAATCCTTCTTTAATTAGCCAAATCCCTTCCTTGTCAAGCCTAACCCTTTGCCTATAAAAAGAACCATTCACCAACCTTCTCAACGCTAGTCTCTAGTCCCTAGCTAGCTAGTCTCTATCTCACACACAACACACATAAAAACCACAGGAAGAAGACACCCAAAAACAGTAAGCAAAAGATAAAGAGGAAATAGGAGCAGAACGGAGTTGGAGCCGCAAACAAATCAGTAAAGACAACGAACGAGAACAGTGAGCCAGTGAACCGGGAGAGTTGCGGAGCATCCACCCTTCCGACGATCGTGTACCGTACATCCGAGAGGTGATTTAAAAGGTTAGACCTGAGGGTACCTTTTCATTAGTTTATATTCATTTTTTATTGAATTCTATTCGCATGAGAGTCGTCTATGAATGCATGTTGTGGTCTTTGAGTAGATAGATATGCATGAATTATGAGATGTAATATGTTGTGGGTATTGGATGAATGAGAGATGTGTCAACTCTCGCGGTATATCGGATGGAAACCCGGACATAAATTTCATAGCCGATTCCGAATGGACGGTAATATGATCTGTACTCGGGCCACAACTCCACGTACCACTTGAGTAAACGGCACATTCTCTTGTTTTGTGTTGCTTTCATCTATTTATTCCTCGTCATTTAAATTATGTATGTTGCTTATTCCTGTATGATACGATCGAGTGCATGGGCTTAGTAAGTGCGATGAAAGGTCCCCTAATTGGAGGGGTTAAAATCCTTCACCACGATGCTTTGCCGCACCGATTGATGTGTGTTCGGTTGAATGCGAAATACGTTCAATCGGACATACTTAGTTTAATATTATTGCTTTCAATTCTTTGTATGCATGATTTAGTCGAGCGCATGGGCTTAATATGTTGGTCTAAAGGTCATTTCTTTGAGAGATCAAGAGCCCCAAAAGGCCACCTTTATGGCAGTACTTCGCCACGCCCCTGTTATTTTGTGTTTATGTATTGCGTCTCATTTCATGCATCAGGTCTGTTCCCGTTCGAACGCGTTTACGAACGCAACTCGAACGCGCATGCATTTTTGCCTTATCATGCATCAGGTCTCACTTCCGTTCGAACGCGTTCACGAACGCCATACGAACGCGAGCATTCTGTCTCATTTCCGTTCGAACGCGTTATCAAACGCCATACGAACGCGAGCATTCTGTTTCATTTCCGTTCGAACGCGTTATCAAACGCCATACGAACGCGAACTTTCTGTTTACCGTTCGAACGCGTTTATGAACGCTACACGAACGCGCACATACTGAACTGAGTCTGCCTTATCATATTTATGCATAATTGCCTCTTGATTGATCTTGCTTGTGTTATATAGCCAACTGTATTATTTGTATTCAAGCATGATTAGGCTATTAGCATGTTATTTGGTTAATAGGTTCATGAGATAGTACTCAAGCATGATTATGTTGTTCTTAGTTTTCCATATCATAGGATTGAAATATGTTCATGAGATTGCCATGTGATGTTGCATGTTGTGATGAACTTGTTGATGTATGCATATGAATTTAGAAGCATGATATCTTTGGAAATAAATGTTATTTAAGCCTAGTTAAATTATCACATAAATCCTTTTATTACAAGTGACATAAGTAAGGGACCATTCCGAACCCAACGGTTTGAGGTCTTCCCTTGCGAGGGGTGAGTGCGGCCTTAAATCTTTGTCCCGGTTCACACCGGGTGGCGACTCCATGTTATTCAGTACTTCCCAAACTAGGCCGCGAGCCTAGGAACTGCGTCGCCCAGGTCCTGTGTTCCCACAGTCTGGCGACTCCACTGGGGACAGAGAATTGGCCCCGAAATATTGACTTGTGATGTTTGGATTTATGTTTTAATTGACCGTGTCTATAGTGGATAAAGTAAGGGTTTAATCAAGGGCACTTTGAGGCTAGGTAATGGTTTGGTGTCTTCATTCACTTACTACCTTTCTAGAAGGAAAAGCTGTGAAGGCACCTAGATAGCCATCTACTTGTAGCCTATTGTGATGGACTAATTTGGAGGACTCGTTGTTTATTCCTGACAACAAGCGATAAGAGCCTAAGAGGCTTGGGTATTTAAGTGAGCCTCGCTCCACCTTCCCTCTAGGGGATCTACAACGGGAAATCCATTTGACAGTCCGTCACACACCATAGCTCATTGGCACGTACCTTAGTGTATAAAAAGGGGTGCGCTCACTTGGTTGCTCGAACCCTTGAGTGGGGAGACCTAGTTGTGGGCCATCCTTCGCCGGTGAGAGCCTTTGTCTATACTCTTACTAACCCACCCATAGACCGGGTTGGCTAAAGTAGCAATTATTTCCTTGAATATGTGCTTGTGGACCATCCTCATTTGGATGCAGTTGGACTATTGTCAGAAATGCGGGCTTGTTGGGCCATTTAAACTGGGGCAAGTTCGTACCTTATGACTATTAGGCCAAAAGCTTCTGAAATGTTGATGAGCCATTGTAGAAATTATTGTTGTATGTTTGCATTATCTTTCTTTGTGCTTGTGTTCGGAACATTACCATTTGGATTTAGTTGGACTCCTTGTCATGAGATGTGAACTCGTTGGGCCATTTAAACTGGGACGAGTCCACTCCTATGGCAGTTAGCCCAAAAACTTCTAAAATGATGCTGGGCCGATTTGTGTGTAAATTTTAAAGAGTTGATATATTTCTTGTATCACATGCATCACATGTATCACATGCACCTCATGCATACATGCACCATGTTAACTCCCTTTTGATTTAAAAGCCATCATAGATGCATGTTGGTTAGGGAAGATGACAGACTTGTCAAAAGACCAAGCAGCCACCAAGAATACTGGCAGAAGACCTAGCTCAATGGGATAGGAAACCCAATCATGCATGCATGCATACACGTAACACATTTTGCATCCCTTTTGTGTTTGTTCTGTTTTGTAATAACAGGTTTCAGAAGAGAAAAAAGAAAGCAGCAAAGACAAGACAACCAGAATCAGTAACATATGAGTAGTAGTTTTGGGGATGAGTCCCAGGGTCGAGGCCCACATCAACAGAATTTTGGAATGAATCCAGGGAATGAATCCCAGGGTCGAGGCCCACATCAGAAGAATTTTGGAATGGATCCAGGGAATGAATCCCAGGGCCGAGGCCCGCATCAGCAAAATTGGGGATGAGTCCCAAGGGTCGAGGCCCACATCAGCATCAATCTGGGGGCGAGGCCCATGACAGTAGCAGTTGGGGCCGAGGCCACTTCAGCAATCAATTTTGGGGATGAGTCCCAAGGGTCGAGGCCCACATCAGCATCAATCTGGGGGCGAGGCCCATGTCAGTAGCAGTTGGGGCCGAGGCCCACTTCAACATCAGTTTTGGGGATGAGTCCCAGGGTCGAGGCCCACATCAAACACAGTTTGGGAATGAGTCCCAGGGTCGAGGCCCACATTACATCAGTATCAGTCTTGCCGGGTATGGCATTCTGGGGCGAGGCCCACATTACATCAGATCAGTTCTGCCGAGAATGGCACTCGAGAGATGGAGATATAGTCCGGGAATGGACAGCTCGAGAATGAACAAGCCGAGAATGGCAATCCAAGAATGGAGCAGAGTTCAAGAATGAACAAGTCGGAAATGACACTCCGAGAATGGAGATATGGTCCGGGAATAGACAGTTCAAGAATGAACAAGCCGAGAATGGCAATCCAAGAATGGAGCAGAGTTCAAGAATGAACAAGTCGGGAATGACACTCCGAGAATGGAGATATGGTCCGGGAATGGACAGTTCAAGAATGAACAAGCCGGGAATGGCACTCCAAGAATGGAAGAACGGTTCGGGAATGGACCACCTCACGATAACAGTTCGGGAATAAAACCCACACTCAGTTCAGTTCAGGAAGAAAGCCTACATTCAGTTCAGTTGTCAGCACAGTTCAGGAAGAAAGCCTATATTCAGTTCAGCTCGGGAATAAAGCCCACATTCAGTACAGTTCAGGAATAAAGCCTGCATCTAGTTCGGTTCAGGAAGAAAGCCTGCATTCAGCTCAGTACGGGAATAAAGCCCACATTCAGTACAGTTCAGGAAGAAAGCCTACAAACTCGGGAATCAAGCCCACATTCAGTACAGGTCGGGAATAAAGCCTCATATCAACACAGTTCAGAGAATAAAGCTCGACAGGAAGAAAGTCTCATATCAGTACAGTTCGGGAATAAAGCCCAGGGGAATAAAGCCTCATATCAACACAGTTCAGAGAATAAAGCTCGAGAGGAAGAAAGCCTCATATCAGTATAAGTTTGAGAACAAAGCTCAAGGGGAAGAAAGCCTCATGTCAGTACAGTTCGGGAATAAAGCCCAGGGGAATAAAGCCTCATATCAACACAGTTCAGAGAATAAAGCTCGAGAGGAAGAAAGCCTCATATCAGTATAAGTTTGAGAACAAAGCTCAGGGGGAAAGAAAGCCTCATGTCAGTACAGTTCGGGAATAAAGCCCAGGGGAATAAAGCCATATCAACACAATTCAGGGAACAAGACCCTCAGCTCAAAATGGGAACAAGACCCACGGGAACAAAACCCAACACTCAACAATTCAGGGAACAAGACCCTCGGCTCAAAATGGGAACAAGACCCACGGGAACAAAACCCAGCACTCAACAATTCAGGGAACAAGACCCTCAGCTCAAAATGGGAACAAGACCCACGGGAACAAAACCCAACACTCAACAATTCAGGGAACAAGACCCTCAGCTCAAAATGGGAACAAGACCCACGGGAACAAAACCCACCACTGAACAATTCAGGGAACAAGACCCTCAGCTCAAAATGGGAACAAGACCCTCAGCTCACTTCGGGAATAAACCAGGGGTCACAGCACCTCACCACCAAATCAACGCAACTCAACACATGGTAAGTCAAGTGGCAGCTGGCGAGCCAGGTAAGTAGAAATGCATTGCATAACTTTGATAGGATTGTCACTGTTGCACATTACACAAGTCCCATCAAAGTGGGGGCGACTGTAGGCACTGTATTTTTACGCATAAAACCCTATGATGAGTCTCATTTTGGAGACACTACCTTTTAAGTCACGGAGGTCACGGGAAACGGACATCGGAAGGGGAAATTCAGAATAAACAAGGTTCACTGTTTTCGTTCGTGTTGCGTTCGTGTTTACGTTCGAACGTCAAACGGATTGCGGGCGTTCGTGCCGCGTTCGAGGAAGCGTTCGAACGGTGTCGGTAATTCTGGTTTTGCTGCTAGCCTCACGTCCAGCCCAATTAGCCCCCAAAGCCCATAAAACACATCCAATTTAAATAAATAAATATTAATTAAAACATTAACTAAATAATATAATAATTAAATTAATTAAATAATTAAATAAAACATATACCAAACATAAAATAAACAATTACCAACTTAAACTAAAATCATGCCTAAATTAAACAAATCACACACTAAATCAAAATATAATCATGCCTAATTAAAATCAATCAACCAATTATATTCCCAATCTAATAAGATTATTCCCAAACTTAAAATATTGTATTCCTAATCCAAGCCAATCAAATATTCAACCTTCCCTATCTAGCCAAGATTTGTCCCCCCCTCAATCTTTGACTTCCCTTAACCAAACCAAATCAAATCCTTCTTTAATTAGCCAAATCCCTTTCCTTGTCAAGCCTAACCCTTTGCCTATAAAAAGAACCATTCACCAACCTTCTCAACGCTAGTCTCTAGTCCCTAGCTAGCTAGTCTCTATCTCACACACAACACACATAAAAACCACAGGAAGAAGACACCCAAAAACAGTAAGCAAAAGATAAAGAGGAAATAGGAGCAGAACGGAGTTGGAGCCGCAAACAAATCAGTAAAGACAACGAACGAGAACAGTGAGCCAGTGAACGTCCGGGAGAGTTGCGGAGCATCCACCATTCCGACGATCGTGTACCGTACATCCGAGAGGTGATTTAAAAGGTTAGACCTGAGGGTACCTTTTCATTAGTTTATATTCATTTTTTATTGAATTCTATTCGCATGAGAGTCGTCTATGAATGCATGTTGTGGTCTTTGAGTAGATAGATATGCATGAATTATGAGATGTAATATGTTGTGGGTATTGGATGAATGAGAGATGTGTCAACTCTCGCGGTATATCGGATGGAAACCTGGACATAAATTTCATAGCCGATTCCGAATGGACGGTAATATGATCTGTACTCGGGCCACAACTCCACGTACCACTTGAGTAAACGGCACATTCTCTTGTTTTGTGTTGCTTTCATCTATTTATTCCTCGTCATTTAAATTATGTATGTTGCTTATTCCTGTATGATACGATCGAGTGCATGGGCTTAGTAAGTGCGATGAAAGGTCCCCTAATTGGAGGGGTTAAAATCCTTCACCACGATGCTTTGCCGCACCGATTGATGTGTGTTCGGTTGAATGCGAATACGTTCAATCGGACATACTTAGTTTAATATTATTGCTTTCAATTCTTTGTATGCATGATTTAGTCGAGCGCATGGGCTTAATATGTTGGTCTAAAGGTCCTTTCTTTGAGAGATCAAGAGCTCCAAAAGGCCACCTTTATGGCAGTATTTCGCCACGCCCCTGTTATTTTGTGTTTATGTATTGCGTCTCATTTCATGCATCAGGTCTGTTCCCGTTCGAACGCGTTTACGAACGTAACTCGAACGCGCATGCATTTTTGCCTTATCATGCATCAGGTCTCACTTCCGTTCGAACGCGTTCACGAACGCCATACGAACGCGAGCATTCTGTCTCATTTCCGTTCGAACGCGTTATCAAACGCCATACGAACGCGAGCATTCTGTTTCATTTCCGTTCGAACGCGTTATCAAACGCCATACGAACGCGAACTTTCTGTTTACCGTTCGAACGCGTTTATGAACGCTACACGAACGCGCACATACTGAACTGAGTCTGCCTTATCATATTTATGCATAATTGCCTCTTGATTGATTTTGCTTGTGTTATATAGCCAACTGTATTATTTGTATTCAAGCATGATTAGGCTATTAGCATGTTATTTGGTTAATAGGTTCATGAGATAGTACTCAAGCATGATTATGTTGTTCTTAGTTTTCCATATCATAGGATTGAAATATGTTCATGAGATTGCCATGTGATGTTGCATGTTGTGATGAACTTGTTGATGTATGCATATGAATTTAGAAGCATGATATCTTTGGAAATAAATGTTATTTAAGCCTAGTTAAATTATCACATAAATCCTTTTATTACAAGTGACATAAGTAAGGGACCATTCCGAACCCAATGGTTTGAGGTCTTCCCTTGCGAGGGGTGAGTGCGGCCTTAAATCTTTGTCCCGGTTCACACCGGGTGGCGACTCCATGTTATTCAGTACTTCCCAAACTAGGCCGCGAGCCTAGGAACTGCGTCGCCCAGGTCTTGTGTTCCCACACCAGGTGCTGCTATTTTTTTTGGGTTATTTACGTTTTACTACTAAAGTTATGATAAAATAACAATTGGGTACTGTGAATATTAACATATTACATTTTACTACTAAACTTATATAAAATTTAACATTTTACTATTTTTTCCATTCAAACCGTTAGTTGACCGTCAGTTGACCATGACATCATGCTGATATCGTAAGGATAAAAGAGTCTTAACCCATAGATTATTATAAATTATAAATATTCTAAAAAAAATTAAGGGTAATATTGTCGTTACGAAATGAATAACAAAAATAAAAACTAAAAAATATATTGACAATACGATTATTCATTATCTTTATTGTTCCCCTCCACTGTCAAGAATATAATTGAACAAAGAATTAATAATTCTTGAGTACATCTCTTTTATTTTTATACTTTAAAGTATTTTGGATACTATGAGAATATTAATTATTAAATTATTTTGGTAAATTAAATTCTTTATTTTGTTGGGTTTTATGGACAGTTTAGAGACTAAAGTATTTTTATAAATGTGATTGTTGATTGCATCTCTTTTATTGTTATATAAGATTTAGATATGTTTTTTAAAGGGTATAATTGTATTTTTCACTTTTATTTTATTTTGAGGATAAAACGGTCTTTTTAAAGGTCAACTGACGGTCAACTAACGGTTTAGATGGAAAAGTAGTAAAATGTTAAGTTTTATATAAGTTTAGTAGTAAAATGTAATATGTTAATATTCATAGTACCCAATTGTTATTTTATCATAACTTTAGTAGTAAAATGTAAATAACCTTTTTTTTCATTTCATTTTGCATTCAGCTCACATTCTAGTGAGCTGAATGGATTAGGGTCTTTGACCCTAATCTATTCCGGTCTTCCCTAAACACTTCAAAAACACCCAAAATTAATTTTTAATTTCAAAACCAACATAAACACATGTTATAGAATAAAAATCTAGTTTTTCAAAATATCAAATAATTTTCCAAAAATATAAATTTATTCTACATACGCATTAGCGTAAATTTTGAATTCATTACACAAACCATTTTAGAATCCCAATTACGAAATGTCCCGTGAACAATTCTAGTCCACATAAAGGTGTTCAAGTGAATCTAGAATGGTAGTCACAACTCTAAGCTTTAATCTAGAGTTCCAAATTCTAATTAATTGTTCCATGTCCAACATGAAAATCTTTGACCTAATTACAAGCATGTTGTGTTTATACTTCTAAAGTATCCTAATACAATTGATTAGCCTTATTCAACATTAAGCTATGTGATCATGCATCTAATACACAAATAAACATAGTTTTGGAGAAGATCAAACATTACCTAGTAAGCTTGATGTAAGATCCAATCTACTTCTCCTTGTTGAAATTGTTGAAGAACCTTCAAGGTGTGCAAGCTTGACTTCAAGATCCAATCTTGTTTCCAATGCTTCCAAGCTTCACTTCACGATCTAATCTTGATTTCTCTTAGATGAAATGTTGTAGAGATCTCACAAGCTTCTCTAAAAACTTCTCTAACTTAGGCTAATCTCTCAAGAATTTGCTTATACTTGTATTTGAACTTGTAATTAAAACCTTCATAAAGCTTGCTATTTATAGTAAAACTTAGGCAATTTTTAATTAATAAAAGTTGTAATCAACTTTTAAGTGTGTTTAATCTAATTTGTCCAAATATGCATAATTATGCGTGACTAATCTCCATTGTCTCCCACTTAGATTTAATCCAATAAAATCAAGCCAAGGATTAGGAAATGAATTAGTTAAATGTTTTCCACCTTGATTTAATCCAATTAAATCAAGCCAAAACCACCTATTATTACATACTTACAATTAACATAATATCCTCAAATGGTAGAGATAATTATGATTTTACAATTAAGCCCTTATGTAATTATTTAATTAATCCAATTAGGTCAAAGTAAATAATCAATATTATCCAATAACACTTGATTATCTTAGTTGATAATTATAATATCGAATATTATCTTTTATCAAAAATTAATCGGCTACCAAAGTGCTAAACGAGTACACTTCATATGGGGACTTTCTAAGTTCAGACACGTTCGTCATATAAGCCTAGCTAATATGTACACAATTCGGCCACCTCCGAATTCGCGAATAACACGAACGACATTTCTGAACTATACAAGTCGAGGTCATCACATATGTTTAACAATCCCTCCGTCATAGGCTATCCGAGTTGTGCTTAGGAAACATAGAATATACCGTCAAGTTTCCAAGACACACATCTTATGTCGACATGTCCAAGATTCTTCATAACTGATGTGATCCACCCTAGGTGATCGACTTTGGCCAAAGATTTAAGAATCGTGACTTTACTAACATGGATACATAAACCCCTTATGGTACACATATGGACCGACATATCATATCTTGCTTCGCACTTGATTACTGAGTGCATCGGTCCACACCCAACGAACATCTAGAGGTCAGATAATGAAAGGTTTCTGACATACATGACATCTAAGTGTGAAGGATCTCACACAAAATCAATGATATCCTATAGTCAAAGGATTACATATGCTACTCGACTCGAGGAGATTCCTATTGACGGTGGTGTGTACTTCCAACTATTAGGAATCACCTGTGAGTCATTCAGTATTCACTCCAACGAATACCCACATGTCTATACGAGTTTCCAAAACTCATGGTACATCGCGTTAAACCATTGGAACTCCAATTCCAATATACGACATGTGTTAGTCTTCTAGGTTATAGGAAGTCGACCGTATTCCAAAACCAACGACTATGAATATTTACTTTAATAATAGTTTACACCTAGTGTCAAGACTATTTTAAGGTCGATGTCATTCTTAGCATATCGATACATCAATTTAATACGCGTAATGACAATACCATTGATATGGTATGAAATGAAAAATATAGTTATTTTATTAATAAATAATAAAATGTACAATTCGGATTGGCACTCCAAGCACCAACTCCATCAAAAAAGCCTTAAGATCTTATTTTGTCGAGAATTGAAGAATGCGAGATTTTTCAATCCATGATTTGATTTTTAAATTGTATAAATGATTTTGAGATTAATTGTAGGGGTGAACACAATTTCGGGTCAAATCGCGAACCGCACCGAACCACACCGAACCGAACCGAACCGCGCGGTTTGAAAAAATATTAAAAATGATTTTGAACCGCACCGAATCGAACAGCAAATTTCGGGTCGGTGTGTGGTTTTGACCCATGTCAAACCGCGAACCGCACAAGCCGCAAATTTTGACTCGAACCGCAACCCGAACCGCCTAAACCGCCGACCCGCGTTCAAATTAAATATTATTTTATATTTTTCTTCTTCTTTACCTATGAAAATTAAGATATTTAATGATCATATAACAATATGTAATGAATAAATGAAAATTATGTAATTTTTTCTTCAATTATAATGTGAAAACACACAAAATTTTCTTTAAAAATTTATAGTCCAAACCGCCGACCCAAACCGCCCAAACCACTAAACCGCCAACCCGGACTGTCGCTGTTTTCCTTATCAAATTTGCGGTTTCGTTTTCTAATTTCCCAAATCGCCAACTCGCGCGGTTTGAAGTCAAAAACGAAAAAACCGCCCCGAACCGCACCGCGAACACCCCTAATTAATTGTATAATGATTATTATGATTTGATTTGGATTGTTAAAATGAGTATTTTCCATCTTGAAAGTCAACTAATGACTTTACGGATAAATGAAAATGCATGCATATTCTTCTTTTAAGAATATCCATATTTGATCACATGATTAAATGATGTATTGATAATTATTTATCATAAATGAAAAATGAGTGTCATAGCTTATGTGTTATTTTGATATAAGTATGTTTGGCTATGAACTTTTTTTTTTTTATTGATATCTTTTCATCATATTGGATAATTAATTATTTGAATCGTTGGAGATATTGTATGAAAATCTTTTATGAATGATTCAATTGTTATAACTCTTTGTGTGTTCATGTGTTTTAAATGATAATGAGGGAGATTGTTGAGCATGATATTTCTCTTTAAATTTATTGGTTGATTATCAAAGGGGATAAAATTGTGAGCTTGTGATATATATGTTTATCAAAGGGAAATTGTGAGCTTGTGCTATATATGTTTAGAAGATTATTCATAAAATAATTAATTAATAAATTATTGAATAATTAATATTAATTTATAAATAATAAATAAAATGTATTAAAAATTAATAGTAAAATAATATTAATATTTTAAATAAATAATAGTTTAATAAATTGTAAATTATTTTTTAGTAATTTAATACATTAATAATTAATTAATACCTAATTTATAAATAATAAATAAAATTAATCAATAATATGTTAATATTTTAATAAAATAATAATTAATATGTAATTATAATTAAAGATATTTTGTAAATTATTAACAATTCATTCCTATTACTAAATAAAGTAAACATATCAATGGTAGTATTACTTCATTCCGATTACGAATCCACAGTTAAGTAACCAATTGTTTCCGATATTGATTTACCATCCCGATTCCAGCCCATTCTAATTTTATCTCATTTCGATTCCATCTCATTTCGATTGCGAGTACGACTATTGTATTTGTTCTGGACATGATTTTATGTTTTAAAATCTCTACTGTAAACTTCATGTTTGACTATAGATTAAGGGGTTTAGAGATTAAATGAATTTTTTTTTAATTCCCTTTATTGTAAATGATGTTTTTATTTCTTTTATTTATTTGTGGTTTTAGTTGGGATATTTAAAGAATATTTCAATCCTAACAAATAATTATCCTTAAATATATTTTTAAAAAATTAATGAAAATATAAACCTAGCTTTATTAATTCAGCCTCTGTTGGGTCTCAAATGGGTCCGCCCATGAATGTAATTATAGAGCTAAGAAACACTGTTTTAGCTATGATGTAACACTATATCATAATTAAAAATCTTTATTTGACTTTAAATCTATATTTAAAAATGAGAAAACTTATATTCAATGCTAGTTATGGCAATCTATCGGTATGGATCAGAATTCAAATCCAGGTCCCGTTTTAATAATGAATTCGAGATAAAAATCTTTTCAAATTTCATATAAATTTCAAATTGAGACAAAAAAATCGTATCAAATCTCGATTAAGATTTAAAAAAATTTAAGATAAAAAATCAAGATTCAACATGATTTCTTTTTTTTTTTTGAAAGAAAAATCGTCCCGAAACTTGTTTAGAATTCGACATTTTTTGCCCCTGCTCAATGCACCTCTTTATAAAGCTCCAAATTTTAGAAGTATAAATATTACATAAGTTTTTATTTAAAAATATTTTATTTCCAATAAATTTAAAAAAAAAAAAAACAAAGATAAAAGATTTCCCACCCATCTCTGTATCAGTTACGAGTCATCAAGAATCATAATAAAAATTGAAAAAATAATATGAATCTTATTTATATGTCATGTACACGTGTAAAGTTTCTTCAACCTATCAACGACAAATCCAAATCCAAATCCAAATCCAAATCCAAATCCAAATCCAAATCCAAGGGCCTACCATTATCTTAACCATGTGTTTCTTGCAGGGGAAAAAAAATTTGACTACATTTACCCAAAATGAGGTAAAATTACCAAAATACCTATCAAAGATTTTGTTAGATATGGATAACAATCATGGATGAGAATATTTTTAGAGTTTGTATTTAAAGCAGAGGTTTTAATAATCATCCAATTAGTATTATTTGTTTTAGGGAAATGCTAAGGGCACTCATTAAAGATCTATTTTTGAAAAGTTTTTATGGAAAAAAGAAAAAAGTAATTAATATTTTAATAATTTTGTACATTTCCCAAATAAGTGATGTCAAAACTTTCCAAATATGGATTTTTAATGAGTGACATAAGGACACTTGTTAATATGACTATTATCGCCATAAACGAATCAAGCAATAAAATAAATATATTTGTGGTTTCTTCTCATGGAAACTACTATGCTGTTATCAAATATATATATATATATATATATTGGAACGACTTCGTTAGTGTCAAAAATTTTACAATTTCTAATTGAGACGGCTTTACAAATATCATAAATCTATCTTTTATGATTTTGCTTTCATGAATAATCGGGACCTATCGGATTTATCGATATTATTGTATTAATATGATAATTAGTCAATTACACGAACAAAATATATTTGTGACATGATTAATATCTCATGAAATATATTGGTTGTTAAATTTATGCTACTTACACGTAACAGGAACCCCTCACTTCCTCGTGAGTCACAACAACCCCTCAATAATCACAGCCCCTCACCAGCAGAGCGCTACCGCTGCTACTACTCTCACTAACAGAGTTTGACCGTCCCATTGCGTCTCTGCCAGCAAGCCGGATATTTAGCGGAATATGATTGAGATGAATTTTTTTTGTCTCAAAATAAAAAAATGAGACAAGATTGGATTAGACCGATAATTGGTAAATCCCGTCTCATCCCGTCTCATTACTAAGCCTACTCTGAAGTCTCATTCAGGTTTCATGAGTTAAAACTCTTAAGTCTTATTTGAGTTTCATAAGTTAAAGCGCTCAAGTCTCTTCAGTTTTAAGTGTTCTTCCAAGTCTCAAGACTCATAATGTTAATCTCAAGTTTCAAGATTCTAATTTCTCAAGTTTATAATTTGAGGGGAGAAGATTTGTTAAAGTATAATTTAGGTCAAATTAAATTAACTTAGTTAAGTGATATTAGTATATTAAGTTAGATTTTTTCAGTCGTGTTAATATTATGCAATTCAGTCATATTTATTTTTCTAGTCTAATTAGGTTATGAAGTCTACTTAAAAAAAAAAAAAAAAAAAAAAAAAAAAAAAAAAAAAACCTTTATCGTATAATTTTTCATGGATCTAGAATAAAACAATTTTTTTTGACTTCTAATAAGTAATAACAGTATAATAGTCAAATTAATATTATGTTAAAGTAACTTTAAAATTATCTATCACAAAATAAAAAGATTTAATTCATTAATTTGTCAAAATTTTTCTCTATTTAAATTAAATTTGTTTAAAATATGAAAATTTCTTATAATCAATTATATTTATGAAGTGGGGTAAGTTTACTGAAATTGTATGGGAAATATCCCCACCTGCTTTTATTTAAAAGCAAACCGAGTAACCGACAGGAATGAACAATAGCAAATTTTGTCATGAAAAACACGTGAAGTTTTATTATTATTAATTTTTTTTTACACTTGTGAATTGTGATATTGTTATAAAACGACAAATTAAAATTTGCACTTACTTCTTTAGTTCTCTTAGCGTATACTGTATTATTATTTTTATTTACTAGATGATTTTCTAATATTTATATTTTAAATTCATTGATTCATCTCAAGTTCTCATGTGAAATATTTTCCTCAATACTCTCTTCACGTGCATGCTGATCTTTTTGTCGGGTTTATGTCAGGGCCGGCCTTGCCTGCCCCACCTATGGCCGTCATGTTTTTTTTTTTTTATTATTATAGTCCTGAAATAACTTAATGACCAAGAGACAATTTTTTATATCCTATTATAATATGGTCAAGAGTATCAAAATATAAAAATCTTCTCAAGTTTCGAAGATGTCAGAGCTGACCTGATCACTTGGATAGATATTATGGGTTCATTCGCATATGAGTCTGGCTTTTATACATGTTGAAATTTTTGGGTCTGACTTAACCCAAAAACTAATTTGATAATATATGATTGCACGATATTTATATTTTAAGTTTGTTCATTCATTATAATCGATGTGTGATATTTACCTCAACAAATGATGCATTACACTAAAACTCCATTATATTTAATAAAATTTGGATTGTGTATATAAAAGACAGTGTCTAGATTGATCCATTTTAATTAATTATTTATGTTATGCTATCTGAACTCTGAATGAGCCGGAGACGTTTACTAAAAGAAGAAGAATGCATGAATCTGTTTAAGAGGTTTTAAATATAGGAAGGTTCCGGTTCGGAACCGAAACCGAACTGGATGGAACCATAAGATTACGGTTTCATTCGATTCTGGTTCCAAAATCAGAACTGAACCGAACCCCAAACGGTTCGGTTACGGTTTCACAAAATTTGGAACCGTAACCTTAAGGTTCGGTTCGGCTCCGATTCCGAATCGGAACTGAACCAATTTTTTTTCCCTTAAAAAATAGAGAACCGAACCGGAAAATCTGCGGTTCCAAAAAGCTGGAACCGTAAAACCGAACGGTTCGATTCGGTTTTGGAACGAACCGAACTGTGGCCACCTATAGGTGGAGCCATCCACATTTTATTGAAAAAAAAACGATAAACGAATTAGTATTTATTATATTCAATTCATATTTTTTGGGTTAATTATATGAGGGGAAATGCTAACGAGTGTCTTAAGGTGATTCATTAAGGATCAATTTTTAGAAAGTTTTCACGGGAAAAATGAAAAAATAATTAATATTTTGATAATTTTTTACATTTCCTATAAAAATGATGTGAAAATTTTCATAAAATAGATCTTTAATGAGTACCTTTAGGACACTCGTTAAGATAACACTTATATTAAGAGCAGCAAGTTGAAGTGTTGATTTGAAAATGACATTAAAATCATTAATTTATATTTAATATGGTCGGTGAAAAGCAAGAATTTCAACTATATCCCATACATACACATCGGCGAATCCAACGACCACTTGCGAGGATATACAACTTAACCCCTATGTATAAATATATGGGATGAATCAGTAGTCCCTTAAAAATATATTTATCTTTACATTAATTAATAGTGTTTGAATTATGAAAAATCAATGTTTGAGATTTAATACGAGAGAAACTATCCAAAAAATATTATTTATCACTTTTGTATAAATAAATTAGTGGAGTGATACATGTGGTTCCACAATATTATTGACCCATTAATTATTCTAATCACAAATATTTAAAGTTATCTGCTTGCTTTGATTATATTTTCTTTTCATCAAGCACTAATATATATGTTTTAATGCTATATAAAGAATGGAATTATTTTGATTAAATTTTTTATTTATAATTTTTGTATAAGTTTTAAGCTATTCACCTCATGATAGATATTAAAAATCAAAATAATATTTAATGATGTAAATTAATTCATTATTTGATTGCATTGAATCGATCAATAAATCAAAATTATAAACCAACAGTTTAAGTAGAAATAGACTAATCCTTATATAAAACCACTAACAAGTGTTAATTTTTTTTTAGGGCCTAATCATATTTTGCTTGAAATAGCCATTAGAATAATTTAAAGAAAATAAATTATTAAAGTCTTGCTGTTGGGAACATCATTGTGTCACTTGGAATCATTTATGTATTATAATATGACTTAATTTACTAAAATAAAAATACGTTATTGTATAATTATACTACATTAATTAACTAAGCAAATTTTAATTGTCTAGTTGATGAATTTACTTTATTTTTTATTTTAAGAAATTGTTAATCCTTAATTCCTTGTAATTTTAACTTTTTGTTCATAACATTAACTAACTTACCAACCAATATGATAATGTACCTACTCACATTAATTAAACTTACAAGTTTCTGCCTTTATAAAATACCATTGTGGTCTTCATTAGCTCTCAACATAGAGTAAGAGAATTCTAGAGAGAGAGAAAGAGATGGGAAATATTGGAGAGATAGAGAAATTGTCATCATTTTCAATGCCAATGCTTTCATTAAACCATGTGTCATTTGTTTGTAAGTCAGTGAACAAATCTGTGAAGTTTTATGAACAAGTCTTGGGGTTTGTTATGATCAAAAGACCCTCTTCTTTCAACTTTGAAGGAGCTTGGTATGCCCAATTCATCTGTATCTCTCCCATTTTCTACTGGTTATTCTGTTCTTTTAGCCTCTCTAATTATGATTTTTTTTTTCTTCTTAATTTTTCAGGTTATTTAACCATGGAATAGGGATACATTTGCTAGAGTCATCAGATAAAGTCCCAGAAAAGAAAGGCAAGATAAATCCAAAAGACAATCACATATCATTCCAATGCTCAGACATGAAACTTGTAATAACAAAATTGGAGGAAATGAACATTGAGTATGTGACTGCAGTTGTTGAAGAAGGTGGCATACAAGTTGATCAGCTCTTCTTTCATGATCCTGATGGCTACATGATTGAGATTTGTAATTGTCAAAATCTCCCTGTTCTTCCCCTCTCTTCTTGCCCTTTGAACCTCCCTAATTCCAATTCAAAACATACAACAACATCATCATTCTTGTATGGTAAGTTTTCTCACTTTGTCACATTTTTTTACGGAAAAATCGCACCTAACTACCCTGCAGATTGTTATAACGACACTTTAATCTTTACAGATTTGAAAATACAAAACTTTAGTCACTGCGGTTAAATATTTAAAAGATATGTCAAACTACCATTTTGCAAGGACTAAAACTTATATTTTTGAAACTGCAGGAGCTAAGGTTTGTATTTTTAAAATTGTAGTGTTTGAAGTGTGTTAATGTAATTTATAAGTGGTTGGGTGTCATTTTTCCCTTATTTTTTTAAGGGGTGTAAGTTGGTTTGTTCTGTGCTGCTGGCTCAACCTGAAAAACTTGGATTTGCAGGTATGATGATGGAGAATTTGGTAGTTGATATGATAAACATTTCAATGTGACCAGTTTCCAGGGACAATGATTGGATTTTGGCCAAGTTATTGCAATTTGTTTTGTGTAAAATATGTAAAGAGAGGGTTAAAGTTTTGTAGTGTGGGAAACAAATTTGTTTCTGTTGTGAGGACTTTGTTGTTGTTCTGTTTTTATAAATTTGGTCAAATATATTGCAATTCTTCACGTTTCACTATTCAATAGGTGGAGCTTATACATTTCAAGTCATGACTCTTAGACAGAGAGCTTTCTGGCTTAAGCCTTATATTTATGGTCTAATAAATTTCTATAAAAATAATCATATATCAGCAATATACATAAAATTAAACTGGAGCATGTAGTTTTGAATTAATATTTTTAAGGACTTTATATATAAATATATAAAATTATATTTTATCTCAACATCTTTGTAAAATAATTATTTAATATAAGAATTATCAATCCTCTATATAATGTTTGATATATTATCAAAAATACATAAAAAAGTTTATTAACCACTCTGTTAGCGCCATAGCACTTGTTGAAGGATTTTGATGATGCAACGCAAGATACTTTGATGCGCATTCGCGAGCATTACAAAAAGATATCAAAACAAATGGATATGAAGACTCAAAAGCTTAATGAAGATATCTAGTGTAGTCTTATAACTTAGGACTCTCAATATAAGTAAGTTGATAAATTATGTACTCTAAGCTTATAGGACTCATGCACATTCATATAGTTGCATTATGGTCATGTGTAAAATATTTTTAAATCTTCAAATATTGAGTTTCTGCACTGAAATCGGCATATCGGTCTCTGATACCGGCATACCGATGACCCTGCTATGCCTTAGGCAGTCTTGCATGCACTTTGGAACCGGACTACTCCATACCAGTCTCCCATACAGATCAGTCTGGAGTTTGCATAGGTACTTGAACTGGGACGAATCATAGCAATCCCTATATCGGTTTGCTAACCAGCATACCTGTCACCATACCGGTCAGTAATCTGGTTGGTCTTCGATCTAATCTTCAACGATCATATTTATATAGCCGTTTATATTGCAGGATCAGCATACCGGCCCCTGTAGACCGACATACCGGTCTCAGGACATAGAGTTTGTGTAATTTTCACCTTCACTATATATTGAGCCATAATTTTATTTTTGACAAGTTTTTTACACCTTCTAACATTTCTTTCAAGGCAAAAACAAAGAGAAAAATAAATCTTCTTATTCATACACTTTCTTTATAATCAAAGCTCACACACTACATCTTCATATCATTTAGTGAGCTTGAAAATATTTGGATATACACTCACACCTAAATCTTTATTATATTTTTTTGCGTGTATCCAATTGAGTTGTAAACTTTCTTTATAAAACTCTTTTATTGTGAAATCCATTGTTGAGTGGGTATACTAAAAGGATAATTTGGTTGTAAAAGGTTAAAAGGTGAACCTAGGTGATAAAACTCTTATGCAAAGGTTTGGAGTGAATCTAAAAAAATTCTTGGATTAGGGTGAACTATGAAAAACTCTTAGTTTGTGAGTTAGCCACAGAAAACTGTCGGTGTAATATGTGCGATCACATTTACATAGTGAAAAGCTTCAAGCGTGACTTGAGAGAATGAACGTAGGCAAAGAATTGATCGAACCACTATAAACTACGGTGTCAATTTCTTTATTCTTTTTTTTTTTAATTTATTACAAGTTTCATATTGTATTTTCCATATTATTTTGAAACTTACCTTTGGGAATTAATTAATTGTAGAAATTGAACACTACGCTTAATTGGTAAAACTATTAAATGACTTGTAGACAATTTCACGATCCACCCAAATATAGAAAAAATATTTTAAATTTGAGTATATATATTTCCTACACTTTCACTCTTTAGATAAATTGATAAACAAAATTTTGGGATTTGTGGATTTTGATAACGTGCCAAACATTTGATATACATTTGATAAACGATTGATGATTTGAATAGAAAAAGCATATACCCACATGGATTTTCATGTACCATAACAAAGGGTTCAATAAGAAGGACTCACCTTCTAATTATCTGTGAATTATTCAATCAAGTGTTTATTTCCATTTCATAGATGAATACAAAAAGAAAAATTCATTCATTTCAAGCTTTGCAAAGCATTTAGCCTTGTCATGAAAACATGAAAGAATCATCCTCACTCATCACCAACTTTAGGACTAGGCTTTGATTCCTTTGAATCAGAAGGATCAATGTATCTCCAAAAGAAACTCAAACTGCTCCCCATGATGTTCATAACCACAGCTGACATGGCTGGAGGTAATGCAACCATTGATGATGTGAAATGTGCTGATGCTAAAACCACACCTAAGGCAGAATTTTGCATGCCCACCTGCAGATTCGTGTCGAAAAAATAAAGATATAGATATAGTATAGGCACACTCAAGTTCAGAAACATATGGATACATACGTCGGCTTTTTAGAGATTGTTTGGAAAGAAGGTTCAACTTGAGATATTCAGTAAAACTATATACCTCAATCGATATTGCTCTTCTTTGAGGTTCTCTGAACCCACAAATAGCAGCAACTAGGTACCTGCAGACACATAAATCATTAAAATCTTACATATTTGTAATTCTGATGAACTAAATTTGTGAAATAGGAACATGGATACACAGGAAAAATGTCTTGTATGATAACCTTCAAAACGCAGAGGCATTAATAAAAGTGATTTGACAATTTACGAAACTAAAAGGTAGCCTTGTGTAGGATTTGAAAAATATGTTTCACTCCAAAGATAATTCCATGGAGATTACTCAAAAGACAAACTCTGTCTTATGAAATGGTCCAAGAATATGTTCAAGAAATGGAGTGTCTTGTGACCACTTTAACCAGCAAGAGACTCAATTTTTTAGTATAAGAAATTGAGTCCCTTTTAAATCCCTCCAACGATTAGAGTGGGTAAGTTTGGTATCTTAATCCAATGAGTTCGCCACTACTGCTCAGTCATAATTCAGCTGCAGCACATTTTGATCATAAAATCAGCAATATTGTCTGCCTGTTATACTTGTCAAAGTAAAAGTAAAGATGTGCATAAAATTTTCAAGATATTTTCTGCAAAAAAGTTGAAAAATATTAGTTCGTTCACTTCCCATCTCCTTCAAACAAAAAGAGGTAGAAAAACCTTTCCAAACAAGAATAGAAATTTTGCATAAACAACAGGTTTGTAGAAATATATCAATCCTGTAAATACGGAAAAAATAGGGGCTAGTACTCAAGAAAGTATATCATGTGCATGCGCAACATAATAATTCATATAGAGTGATGGAAAAAGCATCAGGTAAAATATAAAAGAAGCCAAAAATCAAATTTGTCATAACTAAATACGGAAACAAAGGAATCCATTAAAACAGAATTCTAAGCATAACCAACTGAAATAATTTCCTTTAATAAAAAAAAAAAAACCAAAATCATTAAAAGATAAAAATGAAGGGTTACTCTTACCCGACAAAGAAGCCAGCAAAATGCAACATCAGCACAGCAAGCATTATAACTCCTAGTTCTCCAGACAAAAATGATTTGATGCGCGTAATCAGAGAGACATGAGATGCCAAAGCAGCACCAACCATTGAGGATTTTAGACGAACCACATTTTCAGATAATACACTGGATTTAACCGAAGAAAAAAAGTGGAAATATGTAAGACAGAAACCATCAAAACCATATCTATGAAAATAAACTAAATAATGAATCATAGAACCTGCAAGCTAATAAAGATGAAGCTAAAACAGCAAACAGTGGAGCAAAAGGTGTCACCACCTTCACTGCAGCAGGAAATGCGCTCTGTGTATAGGAACCTAGCAGAACTGGAGCAACAACCACCTAGTTCAAAAGTATTATCACCATATTAATTAAAAAATTGAAAATTGTGAATATTAAGATAATGATATTTGAGTATGGAAAAGCAAGCATTTATACCTGCAAGGTGCTGATTGAAAGCTTAACAGGATCCACAGGAACATATGTTCCTGCCAGAATTTTTGTCAAAAGAGGAGTAAGAAGTACAGCTCCAAGTGTGGTGCACGTTGTCATAACAACAGATAGTGGAACATCCCCTTGAGCGATTAACGTTGCCTGTAACACTTTATCACTGAGGTAAAAATGAACTGGTATCTTATAGTCATCATAGCATGTATTCATGTACTTTAATAGATATATCAACTCCTTACACTGTTGATATACACACTGAAAACTAGTTATAATCGGTGTTTGAGCTGATCAGTAAGTCTTCTTCAGCTCTAAAGTTCTTTGATTTATTTCTGGTAATGCTTTCATTGAGAACAACTAATTTGAATTTATGATCAAAACTCAAGCAAAAACGCTTCCATCAATTATACCCATATAACAATCGTACAATCATCTAGGACTCTTAATATTACCTATATTTTGGCCATTACGAAACATCGGTTTTCCAGTTTCTCACTCGAATGTATTGATTTTTTTTAGAAATGAGAAGTAGGTCCCCTTTTGAGAGATCTTTGTTGCAGACACATCAGCAAAGTTCGAAAATCTAGTGTAGATCTTTGATTTAGCTATTTTTAAAGCTGATTCACATGCTACCCATAAGAGCCTTAGTTATTGATGCATTTACACCCACAAATAACAGAAGGCATGCTTACCATGACCATAAGTTATGATAGAACAAAAACACTATATATTTAATTGGGAGAAACGATGGAGTTATCACTTAGGCAGGTTTACTCTAATTAGGATATGCAAATGTCTGCCAAGTGTGCTTTTAATTGAATTCAGAATATAAAAGGAACAAAATAGGTAAATATAAGTTTTACCACATTGGACGCGGTACCGCCAGGACAACAAGAGAGCAAAATTAAACCAACTGAAAGTGCTGGTGGAAGGCCCAAGAATTTACTGATAAGCACTCCAAAAGCTGGCATTATTGTATATTGAGCGGCACATCCGAACAGTATCTAACCAAAATTGGGAAACAAGAAACTCGTGACATGGAAACTCGTGACCATTTGCATCTTATGCATGGAAAACAAAATAGAATCAATGCTTTCTACGAGAAAATTTTTATCACTCCAACAAAATAAATAATGTTTTCATCTCTCAGACATTTAAGCCGGTACATCAAACATGTTATCAAGATAGATACTACATGTTCTGAAAATAAAATAGGAAAGGAAGAAAAAGCTTAGATTACAAAATGAATGACAGACAGCTCATGCAATGTGTAGTTAAATTATATCTACATAAACGAAATGAAAAACATTATTAGGGGTAAATAGATTCTATAAAAATCACAGTTCAGATTTCATAAATTCATTATCATGCCACAGTTAGTCAAAGTGGTCTACTTTCTCATTTTCAATCCAATATCACAAAACGTCAGCGCAGCCTTTGTTCAAAATCCATAGAAAATTCAATTGGCATCGCAATCACATAACATCTCAGCAAAAAAAATTAAAATTCTGCCAACAGCTAGAAGTTTCAGTCTCAATAATTTCCAAATCAAATCCAATGATCTAAAAACCAAGCATGCCTTTTTTTTTTCAATTCCTAAAGAGGGGGGAAAACTTAACTTGCATTGCAAATCAAGAAAACACAATGCCTCACATTCAAAAATTGCAACTTTTACCGCAAACAAACAATCCACAAAGCAAACTACCAAAAAAAAAATTCTGATAACTGAAAAAGGGTACTCACAGAGAGAGGCCTTTCCATGAACAGACTGATCAAGTCTTTGAGCTCCAAAGTAAGGCCCATTGCCAACATAATCAACCCAAGAGTCAAGCTATAACTGACCGGTCCTCTCTGCACAAACCAAGCAAAAGCAGAGGGTTTCAAGCAAGCAACAACGCCACCAACAGTCACATATAGAGGGTACAAACTTGCAGCAGTAGATAAAATGTTTTCCCATCTGGGTTTTGTTTGAGTCACAGGCAAAAGCTCAGAATTTTCATGCACACACCTAGAGATTTGTAAATTCTTGAAACTTGGTGGTGATGATGATGATGAAATAGTGATAGGTGTTTTGGGTCTATAGTGGGTGATTTTTAGGTGGGTTTTTGATGATGGTGAAAGAAAGGAAGTGAGTTTGAGAGAAAGGGACATTTTTTTTTCGGGTTCAGTGATTGCTGATGACCACAGTGGAAGTGAAAGCAGAACTTGGAAACTTTGAAAGATTTATTAGGTTTTGTTATTAATGGTGGAGTTTGCACGGATCAGTAAGGTCCCTGATCTTTTATGATTTATCACTTAAGGACATAGTTCTCACAATTATATCATATCTCAATGCCAAAAGTATGTATGAGTGAGCAACCGTCCTAAGTATACTCAGGAACTACTTAGAATCGAATTGAAAATTCCATATCAGAACTAGAACTTATTACTTTAAGTTAGATTTTGGTTCCTGATAATTAGTAATCAATTTTTTTTTGGACAGGTTTTTAATATTTAGAAACTGATTTGGAAATAGTGAAGAGCAGACACTTTTCCAGAAAGCTGGCAGTGTTCACACATTAATGTCTTGCATGAAAGATTAACAAAGAAACTTTAATTTTATTCGATACCATGGGCTAGAATTGAAATTCTGTGTTATTGTCTAAATCATGTAGAGTATTATTTGGCCATTTGTAGGCATCAACAATGGGTGTAAAGTGAATCTTGGTCGATAATGGAGAAAATCTTGCTGCTTTGAGGCAAGGATTTCTGAAGTTTCTCAACAGTCAGATTCCTCAAGCAGTAACACATAAGTTGTTTTATTGCTTCACAATTCCTACCATCCAAATATACTCAATTGTATTTCTGATGGCAATAAAATTCTAAATTTATTCTGTTCTAGTAACAGAAACTTTAATTAAGAGTGGCTTAGGAAACACCTGATTGCTACTTTGCATTGTATATCCCTACAGTACTAAAACTAGCAATTTGATAATTCAGGTTGCTTTACTAACTTTGATAATTCAGGTTCAAAATCATATTGTAAAACAAAATTTTTTTCATTATCAAAATATGGTAATTCGGAATTGGTTTGTAACTAAATTGGAACCAAAAAATACGGTATCCTATTTAATGGGATAAGTTCTAATTTCAAATAGTTAGAAATCAATTTTTTAGGATAGATTTTTGTTCCACTCGGAGCCAAAATTAAGATTGAAACTGGTTTTGGTCACTTCTAGCCAAAAGCAGACTACTACATTATACTATCCAATGCCAAATACTAGAGCCGGCAAAATATAAGACGGTCAATTAATACAACACAAATAAATGGGTATGGATGGTCAATTTTTTTTTAAATACTTTTGATATATTTTATAATTTTTTAGGTGTACCAATAAATAAATTTGAGAATTTATGTTAAATATTATGTATCCCAAAAACAATTATGAAAACAAACAATAACAATAAGAAAAATAATAAGTAGATTAAAGGGGGACAAATTTTAATATTTTTTGTATATTTAAAATTATATTTTTTAAAAATATAAATATATAAAATCATTGATATTACGTAAGGGTGTATTTTTAATAATTTAATGAAATACTATATTTCATTATAAGTCTATAGGAAAAACCGAGAACGAATAGAATTGGAAAGGACCAAAATCAAAAAAACAAAGATAAGTACGCGTCACACGGGTGCATCATGCGTAGCAACGCGCTTTACACTTAGCATGCAGAGTGTCACATGCCGACTTTTCATATAGTGGAAAATCGGGTTCGTGCGGCACTTACCACATTATAAGTCAGCCTTCACATAACACACAGACTTAAATTCCATATTTCAGATGTCTACATACTCATATAGCATCAAGTTATGAAAGTTGATAAACATTCTCAAGACATACAAGAATCATAACACAAAAGAATAAATGTTTCATATTTATTAATAGTGGTTGCATGTTGATGGTAATATTTGCATGTTTAATGATCAATGTTGCATGTTTGGATTTCAAGGCATAAAAAAGTTGCATATTATTATTTTAAATTCCATGTTTGATTGTGATAGTTGCATGATAATGATAAAATATTTCATGTAAACAAATGTTTCATATTAGTTACATGTTGAAAGGTGTTTGTTGCATGTTTCATGGTCGTGATTGCATGTTTGGATTTCAAACATAAAAAATTATTGCATATTTGACGGTTAAAAGTTACATGATAATGATTAAAAGTTGCATGTAGCAATTATATCTCATTATTAATTTTTATTCAATATTGTGCTTATTTTTTCGATTTTGTTTTTACTTAAAATTCTTTTAATTATATTTGAAGTTATTGATCATGAATTAAATTCTTATAGTTAGTAAAAACATATACTAATATATGATTATGTAATGTTATAAGAGAATACATTGAGATGAAACAATACAAGTGAATGAACATAAGTTAATAATCTTGACAGAAACATTTGAAGGTATTAATGATTTTAATTTTGAGATGAATTGAATTTTATATATTCATTAAGTGTTTGAATTTTTGATAACCAAAATTAATGAGCATGGAAACACTTATAATTTTTGCCAGTGAAAGCGATATGGAACATTTTCACAAACTTGTGCGAACGAAAACTCCAAATGATTGCCTTATTATAATTTGTAATTGTCCAAATTTTATAAAGGTGTGAGAGTTTGAATTCATACTTCAACTCCATATTTTGGTTATTTAGGTTCTAATGTAAAGTACAAGTGGAATTTTAAATTTTGATTATTAATTAATGAGTATGGTAATAAATTTGTGATATATATCGAGAATTTTTGTCAAGCTGAAAAGCATTACTGATAATTTAGTATAAGTGCAATCTTGAGCTAATTAATGAATTGTCATCTTTATGGTGACTATGAATATCTGTTCGAATCATATCTCTAGGGTCAGTTTTAAGATGTGAAATGACTATTGGCCTTATTTTGTGTTCAAAAATAAAACTTCACAACTAAGAGCACCTTTAACTGTGCTTCATGAAATTTCTTGCTCATTCTATGCATTTTCATTTACAATCAACGTGAGTCTGCTTAACTGTGGGCTATATGAATCCTCATCTATTGACGAAGAAGAAGAAATAGCAAAAAAGAAGTTGACTCATCTAATCGACTGGTAATTATGAGAACAAACAATAACAATAAGAAAAATAATAAGGAGATTAAATGAGATAATTTTTTTTGGTGTATTTAAAATTATATATTTTTAAGAAATATAAAATTATAATTTTTAAATAGATAAAAAATTTATCTCCCCTTCATGCATTCATTGGTTTTGTTCAAATATTGATGAGCGACCAATATGCATATATTTGCCGTCCATCTAACTTGAAGTTTTGTGAGTTATCTCGAGTTTTATAAGCGCTTTGATGTGTTTTGAATTTATTTATCGAGACTCGACGGAATCAACGAGGGATGAAAATGGTAAAATACAAAGCAAATTGGGATAATTTCGGAGTCAAAACGCACGTCCCGACGCTGTACTGCATGTCGAGACATTCAGCTGAATGAAATTGTGGCAGAATATGAGTTGTGTGGAGCGTCGCAACGTGCCAAAGTTTATGATAAGGAAGTCACGAAGGCAATCATGTGCGTCTAGACTCGACTTTTAACAAGGAAACACCTCTCAAACCTCATATATAAACAACAACTCATCCCAAAACCCTAATGAGAGTTTCATAACCTAATTTTACAGCCTCCAAAATAGATTTTTGAGGGAGAAGACATAACACATCAAAGGAGCACAACTCAGTATCTCAACTGCATGGAATGAATGATTGGCGATCCTGATAGAGTTTCTTCTTTCCTTTACTTCCTTAATATTTTGTTTGTCATTGAGTATTTATTTAGAGTTTCTAAGCATGTGTTGGAACAAAACCTCTAATCTGGGGTTGTGATGAAACCTATATTTATGAACTTATAAATTGATTCACTACAAAAATTATACCCTTTAGCGTCGAAATAAATCGACGCCAAAAACCATATTTTCGACGCAAAATATTTTTAGCGTCGAAATAATCAGACGCCAAAAGTGGACGCTGAAATGTCGACGAGAATAACTTTTCGCGTCGAATTAAAAAATTGCGACGCTAAAGACTGTATTTGGCGTCCAATATTTTTCGACGCTAAATTAAACTTTCTGACGCTATAGGTTATATTGGGCGACGAAATAAGTCGACGCTAAAAGTTAGACTTTTGGCGACGAATGTTTTCGACGCTAGAGTATATTAAAAAAAAGTAATATCTGATTTTCTTGTTACTATTAGCGTCGACATGTTCGACGCCAAAATAAATATTTTGGCGTCAACTGTGTCGACGCTAATTGTTAAAAAATTTTATTTTTTTAAAAAATTATTAATTTACTTGTGTTTAGTCTAAAATAATTAATTTAATATTTAATTTAATTGAAAAAAATTTCTAATTAATAACAGAATTACGAAATATTATAATAATTATTATATTCAATTTTTTTTTAGAAAAAAAATTATTATATTAAAACTATTTGTTCAAAATGTTTATACAAAACCAAATATAAAATTTATTGATGCTGTGATGGGGGGACGCTCGAGCCCGATGCACCCTGACTGATTGAGGCCTCCAACATCTGACGGAAAAACATCATTTGCCGTTGGAGATCCTCCATCCTCTTCTCGTGGTCCACCTTGACCTGTTTTAGCTCGTCCTTAGTCTGTTGTAGCTCGTCTCGGGTGGTGGCTAACTGACTGGCGTAAACACACACGTATAACGCATGCGCAAGTTAGCAAGGCTTCTGTGATGGTGACACGTGGCAGGGCGCACGTTAGCAAAGTCAACTTTTCAGATTCTGACCCGTTGACCTGGCGCACTTTAGCAAATCTTGCGCATGCTGGGCGTCGCGGCGCGCAATGCTCCAGCGTCGCGACTCGGAAAAGACGAAAATATTTCTGTTGACGCATTTTTGTCCGGTTTTGCCCCAAATTGCCTCCAATGCTGTCCAAACTTTATTTATCTGCAAAATAACAATAAAACACATCAAAACGTTCATAAAACTCGAGAAACAATACAAAACATTAGGTTAAATGAGTGAGAACTAGTGATATAAATACCACTCATCACTAACTCGTCTCGAAGAGAGGCATTTTCCGAATTAACAGTACTGCGTACAGACGACGTCGGCTTCTTACGAGTGCCAAGGTCAACGTTGTAAGCTGTCTGATTCTTGAAAACCAATTGCGACAACTGCTCATCTGGTATCGGGTCGGACCCTGTCTCCTGAGTTTGATGTTGAAGTTCTATCATTTCGTTCTATTTCAAAAAATAAGTTAATATTAGAATTTGAGAAAAAAAATTAACATATATAATATTAATTATTTTATTTTAAAAACTGAAACTTACATAGCAGCGTTCGGCTTCTTCATTTATCCATTTGTTCCTCTCATTGTAATGCGTCACACGGAAAAAATCTGGAAATGATTGCACCTCACATGTGCTACTCTGTTATAAACAGAAAATAAATTCAATATTATTCCACATTAGTAAAAACAATGAACTGTTAAATTTTACGTTAGGATATATTTACCTCAGAATGTTCGGCACGATGTTGGATAAATGGCTTCAAACCTCCACGGTGGTTAAAACGCAAGTGACTTTGATTTTCCGCATTTGCGTGACATTTATCCTGCATTTACCAACACTGTAAGTACCGAAAACAAAGACAATTATAAATTTCCGTTTATTTCAAAATTTACCTCGTGTTTTTTGTTAGACCAAAGCTCACAAAAGAATGTACAGTCTTGTTCCTCTATAAAATCAGGCTTGTGTTGTGGAGCATCTGAAGGTCCATGTTAGTCGAATATTGGTTTCAAGACTTTTATCCTATAATCTTTATAACTTTTCCCCATGTGGTATTCAATATATTGTTGGACATTCACTTTGGTCAGATCGAAGTCGAACCACTCCTACATGAAAATTTGAGTAAATTGTTATTAAAAATAAAAATGTTAAATAACAAACAATATCGAAAACTTACAAATAGCGAAGGGAATAGCTGGTTCATTTTCGTCTCCCACTGTATCTTTCTCCAAGAAATGTAGTTTTGGGGAGCTTCATATCGAGCTGTAGCTCATATGGCTGTATTAAACGCTGAATTATGTTGTCCGACTTGAGTGTGTCCATCATCTGATATCTCTATCCGAATACGGTCGTGAACCTTAACGTACTTAGCCAACCCCAGGCCACGGGTGCGTCCTCGACCCTTCACTGTACTGGACTCACCTGTGCCAGCAAAGAAATCACCAGGGCTAGTTGCCCTTGCTGATGTAGATGGAGTCGCGTTAGCCCGTTTGCGATTGCCCGGTGCCATATGCAAAAACCCGTCGCATTAGCGTCATCAAATTGCTAAAACCATGTTTGACTAAAAATATTTCGAACTAAATTCCATAAAGAAAGAATAAGAAATTTTTCTAATGGATAATAAGAGCAAGTCACATGCAGGTAGTACGCATCCATGAATAAACCAATTAAACCTTCGGCATGGAAAATCCAATTTTCCATTTCAATTCAATCAATGTTGCAACGACAAATCGCAAACGACGACACATCAACCAGCATTTGCTGCTGTTCTGCCCAGAACAGGGAGATTGATGCTGGTTGTCCATCATTTACAACAATCATCATCATTCATCATTCATCAACAATCATCATCATCATTCATCAATAATCATCATCATCATCATCAATGATTCCACTCTATGAACAATCATCATCATCATGCAAATTCATCATCATCATCATCATACATCAACAAGCATCATCATCATGCAAATTCATCATCATCAACATCAATTATATCATCAAATCTCATCATCATCATCGACAACCATCATCATCAATTCATCATCATCATCAAATTAAAATCAACAAGTGAGACTTACCTGTAAATTCGTTGCATCCATGAATGAACCAATTAAACCCTCGGCAGGGAAAATCCAATTTAGCTTTCAATTCAATCAATGTTGCAACGACAAATCACAAACGACGACACATCAACCAGCATCAATCTCCCTGTTCTGGGCGATTGATGCTAGTTCATCATCATTTACAATTTTAAACATCATTCATCATTCATCAACAATCATCATCATCATCATCAATGAATCCACTCTATGAACAATCATCATCATCATGCAAATTCATCATCATCATCGACAACCATCATCATCAATTCATCATCATCATCAAATTAAAATCAACAAGTGAGACTTACCTGTAAATTCGTTGCATCCATGAATGAACCAATTAAACCCTCGGCAGGGAAAATCCAATTTAGCTTTCAATTCAATCAATGTTGCAACGACAAATCACAAACGACGACACATCAACCAGCATCAATCTCCCTGTTCTGGGCGATTGATGCTAGTTCATCATCATTTACAATTTTAAACATCATTCATCATTCATCAACAATCATCATCATCATCATCAATGAATCCACTCTATGAACAATCATCATCATCATGCAAATTCATCATCATCATCGACAACCATCATCATCAAATTCATCATCATCATCAAATTAAAATCAACAAGTGAGACTTACCTGTAAATTCGTTGCAGTAGAGTGGTTGGAGCCGAGAATGCAGAAGAAGAGAGTGAGAGATGATGATTTTTTCGTTTGAGCCGAGGAAGAAGATGACACTGGTTTTAGGAATATAAACGACATTTAGCGTTAAATTAATTTCATTTTAGCGTTGAATTAATTTCATTTTAGCGTCGACTAATTCGACGCCAAAAAGTAGGCGGTTTATTAAAAATTTAGGTTATTTTTCCGTGAAATTTAATTTTTTTAGTTAGCGTCGATTATTGTTTCGACGCTAAAGGACAGACATTTAGCGTCAACTTTTTTTCGACGCTAAATGTCTACCATTTAGCGTCGAATATTGTTTTTCGACGCTAAATGTCTACCATTAAAAATAATAATAACAAATATATGATAGTTATACTATGATAGTTATCACTGAACGTGCTTGGGTACAAAAAATGTATGGATCATTCTTGTACCAAAACGTTGAACATTAATTGACGTTAGATGATTACTACCTTGAATTCTCCTCTTTCTGGCATTTGTGTCAAACCACTTACAGTCGAATATCACAATATGTCGTCTGGGTCGGTATATCAACTCAATGACCGATTGCAATACGCCGTAGAAGTCAATTAGATCTGATATGTGTTCTCATTGGACTACAATTCCAGAATTTTGAGTCACATGAGTAACATCTCGCTGTTCGGTATGAAATCTAACTCCGTTGACAATGCATCCACTGTACTCATAAGCCTGATTTTGAGGCCCATAAGCCAAAGAAACCAACGAGGATTGCGAGTCCAATTGACCATTTTGCACTTGGTTGTTAATCTGACAATAATAGAAATATATGTGTTAATATAAAAACTGAAATGTTTAATGTTAGGATAAAAATAAATATAAAATATTCTAACTTACAGTTGTCTCAAACCATTTAGGAAATTCTTTTATGTGTGTTCCATCAACATTGTGGTCACCACCACATTGTAGCATTGTTAGATGTTGCCTACAATAAATTATCACGGTTAATGTATGGCAAAAATACAGTAGTTATGCACCAGAAAAACTTATGTTAAATACGGTTGCACTTCATCACAATTACTCAATATAAACCAATGCGCACGTTCAACTTCCTGAAGGGTTAGTAATTTGACACCTACTGCTCCAAATGGTCTGCAATTTTAACGGAACACTGTGATATCTTGGTTATTACTTGCATCTCCATCATAGTTTTATGGCCGACGATTAAAATGAGTTTCAATATTCTGCATGTACATCGAACAAAAAGTTATTGCTTCACTTATTATAACAGCTTCAGCTATTGACCCTTCAGGGCGTGCCTTGTTTTTCACATATTGTTTGTAATCTCCCAAAGCCCTGCAGATATGACAACAAGTTTGCATTAATACTAAATTCTATGCACATGAAAAAAGTTAAGAATTTTCTTATATAAAACTGTGTGTGTGTATATATATATATATATATATATATATATAGTACCTCTCAATGGGATACATCCATCTGTAATGGACATGACCTCCCTTTCTAGCTTCAGCCGGTAAATGCACAGCCAAATGTACCATGACATCAAAAAAAGCGGGTGGCAAAATTCGCTCCAGCTTGCATAGGATTATCACGATTCCTCGCTCAAGGTCGTCAATAACATATGTGCTTAATGTCCTCTGACATAATTGTTTAAAGAAGCCACATAGATCAAGTACGACGTCGCATACATTCGGGGGGAGATAAGGTCGAATGCTAACAGGAATGAGAATCTCGAGAAGCACATGACAATCGTGACTCTTTAATCCCGTTATTGTATCATCTCTGACCCAACGCCCAATATTCGATGCATAATTATCAGGGAATTTAACCATTTTCAGCCAATCACAGAATGATTTTCTCTCCGATTGATTGAGCACATAACTAGCAGGAGGCTTAATAAGACCTCGAGAGGTGACTTGTAAATGTAATTCACTGCGAATTCTAAGATCTTGTAGGTCCAATCTAGCATTTACAGTGTCTTTTGTCTTACCCGGAATATTGAATAGTGTACCCACTAAACTCTCACAAATATTTTTTTCTATATGCATTACATCCAAATTATGTCGCAAACTCAGAGTCCCCCAATATTCTAACTCAAAGAAAATACTCTTTCCTGTCCAATTCAACTCTTCAGGTAAGCGTTTGCGATTTTTATCTCTATTATTAGGATATTTACCTGGTTTGTTGTCTCTGAGATGTTGATGTTGGCAAAGCATGTCTAATCCAAACAATGGACTGGACATACTCTGAGGTTCATGTTGACCGTTAAATAATTGACTCCTCCGCCAAGGATGACTCAACTCAAGAAATCTCTTATGCCCTGTGTATCCGATTTTATTCCGTAATCGTTGCGAAGGTGTTTGACTCGCACAAACTGGACATGTCATGTATCCCTTAGTGCTCCATCCAGATAATGAACCATAAGCTGGAAAATCATTAATGGTCCATAATAATGCGGCATGCATCTGAAAATACTGCTCTGAAGCTGCATCATAGGTATGCACACCCACATTCCATAATTTTTGTAACTCCTCGATCAATGGTCTCAAGTAAATATTTATATCTTTACCAGGTGAACGTGGACCAGGGATAAGCAATGACATAAACATGAACGGATCATTCATACATTCCCATGGAGGTACGTTATATGGAATGACAATAACGGGCCATATGCTATAAGAGTTGTACATATTCCCAAATGGGTTAAAACCATCAGAGGCAAGACCTAACCTGACATTACGGGGGTCCTCAGCGAAACGGGGGTACATGTCATCAAATTCCTTCCATTCGGTTCCATCCGCAGGATGTCTAAGTATGCCCTCTGCACCGATATTTTTTTCATGATGCCACATCATATCAGTCGTTGTGTGTCGTGACATGAACAATCTCTGCAGCCTGGGCATTAAAGGGAAATATCGCAATATCTTTTGAGGCACTTTCTTCCCTGTACCAAGGACTTTATACCAACTTTCACCACATATCGGACAATGTTCAAGTGATTCATACTCGGCACGAAATAATACACAATCAAACTTACAAGCATGAATGGATTCATACCCCATTCCCAGATCACGCAACATTTTCTTTGCCTCGTAGTACGACTTGGGCAATTCACTTCCAACCGGTAACATTTGGGCCAGTAAATCTAACAGCATATCGATACTTTTGTTGGTCATTCTGTTGATCACTTTAATGTGTAATAATTTCACAACGAAATTCAAGATCGACATTCCAGCACCTTCAAATGGAATTTTTTTTGCCTCATCAAGTAGTTCACTAAATAAATTTTGATCATTTCCACTTAACACTGGCATATCACCACTAACACTATGACCAAGTTGTGGACCTTGTAAGTCATGCAAAATATCGGTGATCTAATCGTTTGCAGGTTGATTATAACTACTGCTCCCTTTGCCGAAATCAAAAAACTGTGACTGAGAATGATACTGCTCACCGTGATAAATCCACGTACGGTAAGTTGGTGATATTCCTGGCATGTATAAATGATTATGAACTTCATCTAACCGCTTCATTTTCCTATTCAAACAATTTGCACATGGACAACGAACACGACCTTCTGCATCAATGTGTTGCTTTGCGACTTCCATAAACGCATACACTCCATTACGATATTCAACACTCAATCTATCCAGAGAGCTCATCCAATTTCTATCCATTTCAGCAGAATACCTAAATATAATAATAGAATTATTAGATATCATATTACAGTAATCAACATTACTAATTCATTAATACTTTATTTAAGCATATATATATATATATATATATATATATATATATATATATATATATATTTGGTTGATAAATTAAATAGTTTACAGAAAAATTCTATTTTGTTAATTAATATACTTACTCTACATATATGAATCATAATCACTAACAAACAACATATAAACAACATATATAATCATAAAAATTGAAAATAATAAAGAAATATTAAAGAAGATTTACCTTATCGGAAATTGATTACAATTTTATTGAATATTTTTATGAGAGTTGTGAGGTTGTAGAGGAGAAATTCTCAGATTTCAGAGGATGAAAATGAAGAGAATGAGAGAAAAAACAGAGGGGGAGAAGGGTTGGTGGCATTTTGCATTTTAATCTATCTTTATCGTCGAAGCTGATTATTCGACGCTAATTTTTGTAGTTTTTAGCGTCGAAACAACAATTTCGACGCTAAATGTCGGACATTCAGCGTCGACATAAATTTAGACGCTAAAGATTCAAGGATTGTCGGTGGAAGCTTCATAAACCTTTAGCGACGCTATATAGTCGACGCTAAATGTCAAGTTTTTGGCGTCGACACAGATTTTTGACGCTAAAAGTTTAATATTTGGCTCCAAAAATTATTGCAATAGTAAAATTATTTAGCGTCGAATATTATTCGACGCTATAGTCATAATTTTAGCGTCGAAAACTGTTTTCGACGCCAAAAGTTGAATGTTTGGCGTCGAAATTTTTTTTCGTCGCTAAAAATATAATAATTAGCGTCGAAAATGAAATTCGACGCTAAAAGTGAGTTTTGGCGTCGAATATTATGTCGACGCTAAATGTTTGGACGCTAAAAGACATAATTCTTGTAGTGATTTTCTTATATTTTGCGTGATATTTTGGTTTGTTTGTTGAATCTTGTTCTTAATGCTTCCTGTGTCTGATCACCAATAAGATTAATGTGGTAAACTTAGTTGAACTTGACAAAGAGATTTTAGGTTTAGCCTTAAATTCAGTAGCATACGATCTCATCTTAGCGATTTCTCTCCAGGATAAAAATATACTTGTAGGGCGGGTGTAGCCATAATTGGAACTTGTCATTAATGAATTTAGTTAAAATTGAAATATAGTTAATTAAGTTACTTTGGATATTTGCACTCGACCATTGAAAGAGGCTTGTGGATATCTTAATCTTCCAGATTAATAAGCCAATATATTACACAAAAATATGACAACCAGTCCATCTTTATAATAGTATTGGGTGGATTCACAACCATTGATGTTTTGACTCATTGATTGTCTATAAAAAATTATCGTGGTTATTTTTACTTTCTTTAGCTTTAATTTAAATCTAGTTAAAAAAAATCATATTTAATTTTAATTAGATACTTGTAGGTTATTATTCTTAATAATTAGTAACTTAGGTGATAAGTGTTGGGGCAGATATGGAACCCCTAAGGTCGGATTAGTGTCTCACGCAGCGAAAGTGGGTCTAATCCAAAGATATCAAGGATATGTGTATTTAAAAATTTTTAATGAAAACTACATTTCGATACGAGTCCGTAGGAAAAAACGGGCACCAAATCGGAGTCCGGATACTCCGGAATGGAGAAATAAAGTTTTAGTATCATCAGCTCTTGGTGTCGTGACATGGAAGTTGGGAGTCGCGACGCTCCAAAGTGCAAGAGCAACTCCGAGAGTTGAACATTTCGACATCGCGACGTGCAAAGGTTAGCGTCGCGACACTGGGAGGTCTGATGCTCAGTGGCGCGACGCTGGAAGGTCAGTGTCACGGCGCTCCTCTAGGCAGTAAGTAATTTCAATCTTCAAATCAATCCTAAACACTTCCAATTTTCTCATATCATTTCAATATACCTTAAAACTAATTTCAACATCAAAACTAACCATATCACATGTTATACAACTCACAAGCATATATTCTTAAAAAAAAACATATATGCGTTTGTTTGAATCAAAACAAAAACCAATTTAGAATCCCACTATGAGATGTCTCATGAACATTGTAGTTCACCAAAAGGCGGTCAAGTGATTCCAGAATGGTAGCCATAACTCTAAGCTTTAATATAGAGTTCCAAACACTTATTAATTGTTCCAGGTCCAACATGAACATCTTTGACCTAATTACAATCATAATGTGTTTATACTTCCAAAGCATCCTAACACAATTCATTAGTCTTATTTCAACTTTAAGCTATATAATTATGCATCCAATACATAATTCATCACTATATGTCTCACTAATAAAAACTCACTAATGAAGAACATAGTTTAAGAGAAGTTCAAACTTACCTAGTAAGGTTGATATAAAGATCCAATCTCCTTCTTCTTGTTGAAATGGTTGGAGAACCTCCAAGGTTAGCAAGCTTGACTCCAATATCCAATCTTGATTCCAATATAAGCAAGCTTCACTCCAAAATCCAATCTTGATTTCTCATTGTTGAAATTTTGTAGTAGAGAACTTCCAAAGCTTCTCTAAACACTTTCTAACTTAAGCTAATTTATTCAAGAATTGCTTGTATTTTTCTTTCTTAAACTTAGCATTCTCAAGCTCATTTAGCTTAATTAAAGCCTTCCCCTAGCTTGTTATTTATAGTAAAATTATGACAATTTTTAATTGATGAAAATTCTAATCAATTTTTATATGGACTTAATCCATTATGTAAAATTATGTGTGACTAATCATTTTTGTCTACTATTTTGATTTAATCCAATTAAATAAGACAAAACATAATTAAAGGATTAGTTACATGTCTTCCACTTTGATTTAATCCAATTAAATCAAGCCAAATAAAACTATAATTACATACTTATAATTATCATAATATCATCAAATGGTAGAGATAATTACGAAATTACGATAAAGCCCTTATGTAAATCTTGAATTAATCCAATTAATCAAATTACGTCAAAGTAAATAATCAATGTTATCCAATAACACTTGATTATCTTATTTGAAAATTATAATATCGAATATTATCTTTTACAAAATTATTTGGTTACCCAAGTGCTCAACGATTACATTTCATATTGGAACTCTTTAAGTTCAGACACGTTCATCATATTTGCCTAGCTAATATGTACCCAATTTGGCCACCTCTGAATTCACGAAGAACACTAACGACCTTTCTAAATTATACAAGTCGATGGCATCACATATGTTTAACAATCTTTTCGCCGTAGGCTATCCGAGTTGTGCTTAGGAAACATAGAATACACCGTCAAGTTTCTAGGGCACGCATTTCATATCGACATGTCCATGATTTTTTACAACTAAATCAGAAACAATTTCTGATAAAAGTGATCCACCCTAGGTGATCGGCTTTGGCGCCAAAGTCTTAAGAATCATGACTTACTTACATGGATACCTAAACCTGTTATGGTACACATACTGGCTGACATATCATATCTTGATATGTATTTGATTAACGAGTGCATCGGTCCACACCCAACGAACATCTAGAGGCTAGATCATGAAAGGTTTCTGACATACATGACATCAAAGTGTGGAGGATCTCACACAAAACTAATGCTATTATATAGTCAAAGGATCACATATGTTACTCGACTTGAGAAGATTCTTATTGACGGTAGTGTGTACTTCCAACTATTATAAATCACATGTGAGTTATTCAGTATTCGCTTCAACGAATATCCACATGTCTATACAAGCGTCCAATGCTACATCAGATTAAACCATTGGAACTCCAATTCCAATATATGACATGTGTTTGTCTTCTCGGTTATAGGAATTCGACCGTATCCAAAACTAACGACTAAGAATATATACTTTAAGAATACTTTATAATAGTAATACTTATCCCAATATCGGACCACCTAATGTCCAGTATTACTACATAAATATTCTAAGGTCGATGTCATTCTCAACATATATATCCATCTAATATGTATAATGATAATACCATTATTAGAGTTTGAAATAAAAAAAAGTAGATATATAATGTACACTACATTATTCAGATGCACTCCAAGCACCAACTCCAACAAACTCCCACTTATTTAGTGTCAATCTGGATGCTACCACAGTCTTATCACCTCCTCATGTTT
>SKCR01025242.1:0-103575 GCA_019454045.1 Zanthoxylum bungeanum
TTCACAATGAATAGGGCTAACAGATCGATGGCATTTTCACTATTACCAAGTAAGTAGTGTTTTAGGTACTTTACCTAAAACTAGATTCGTAGACTTTATTTGAATAGTCAAATCAGTCATAGTACCCACTCTTCAAAAGTGCGGATATACGAATCTTGTTTAATTGTGTCCCAGACAACAATGCCACAAATAAGTCTCTATTGATCAAATCAATTTGAGCTATTTATTTGTCATTTTATATGTTTTGAGATTTCAATTATATTCAAAATATAAATTCTGTTATTCACATCTAATGTGTTTATCTCAGTATCATCTTTATATAATGAAACACTTAGTGTTCTAGAATATAAAGGTTTATCCACAATGGATTAAACACTGATACAAAGATAATGTCTCTAGTCAAACTAGTTACCTTATAACAGTTACTAATTTAAGTACACACCCGAAGGGTAGTTCCTAAATTTAGGTATCTACGGTCGAAACAGCGAATTTCGTCCCGTTTCCAATTCGCAGAACAATCTCAGCTTGAAGTCAGTATCCTGCTCAAAGCAGATTCTGAACATCAATACATATATTTTATGTACCACACTAAGTATTTAAAATCTAATTTCAATACTAGTAGTGAACATAACTTTGACAAACATTTTTAAAGTAAGAGTCTTGCCCTTTCTTTAATTCCTTCGTGTCTGCCATATCCAAATGGTAGTCACTTTGGGATATGTCAATTATCTTTTTCAATATTTCAGGAACCTTAGGCCAAGCCTTGGGTTTTAGAATATTGAAACGATGTGCACCTCGTGCTACATGCCCAATTGCAAACTTTGACTTCTCTCCTCTAGATTAGTCAATTAATTCTCCAAGAATTATTTATTGCAATTTTAATACTTCTTAAATCTAAAACATAGATTTATGACAAGTATATTAAATTAAGCACTAAAGTCATCATCACATAAATCTTCCAAAGATTTTATGCTCTACTTATTTTGCTTAATTTTGGGCTTAAGGTATAATAAGTTATTTTATCAAATAGAGTAACCTATTATTTATTCCCAATTTGAAAATTAAATCATTTAAAATATTTTAATCCCAGATTATATTTTTAATATCCAACTTTTCAATTTTATCTTGATTACAATAGTCCAACTATTAATCAACGATTAGTGGTACTATATATATTATAATGATTATAATAGTCCAACTATATAATCAAATATAATCCAAATTAATTAACCTCAATTACATTGATTACTATAATCCAATTATAAAATCAACTGTAACCTGAAATTAATTAATTCAAATATATGATTAATATAATCCAATTATATATAATCAACTATAATACAGTCCAACTGTTTTATTAAAACAACATTAAATATTAGTCCAACTAATACTTTTAATATATTTGACGAGTGATATTTGTTTGAGCGCGTATGGCGAGTAATTGAACGAATATTGCAAATTCAATTCTTGCCTCCCACTATTTTTCGGCGAGCCTCTAACCCTCTGTCGAGTACTCGGGAAACCGTGTTTCCTAGTGGGCTAGGATCCCGTTAAATATCACACAATCTTGACTTTGGCCAACAAATTGTATGATAATTAACTAGGTAGATCTCTAAGATCAATTGGATCTAATCCAATTCCTAGATCCAGTAGGTGGACATCCAAGTCCTAAACATATATCCTATATATGCCTATATATCCAATATATACCATAACCTTTTTCCTCTGAATCAACTAGGCCTTGGCTTTGGCACAACAAACCTGATGATCCCAGTCAAGCGCGGACTCATTGACCATGGAAGCTTCGTAATCAATGTCGTTGGACAAGAAGTGGTCTTGACTTTGGCCAACAAACAACAACTTGGACAAGACACCAATATGGAACAAAGCTTCGTGATTCAAACACATCTTCGACGGACAAGGGCTTCACTTTGGCCAACAACCCATGCCAATCTAGGATCTTGAGCAAGAATCACTCAATGGAAGGAAAAGACGCATGATATTGATAAGGGCTTTTCGCGTGCAAATTGGCTACCAATTTCATTATCTTTGTTAAGGTCTCATCATCATACACCCTTAAACATGCATTCTAAATACATAATAAAGTGAGTATGAAAATAAATAATAATGATATGCGGATGGATACTTAACACATTGATCTTAGATCAAATCTCTCCCTTTCTCACTCAAGCTAGCACTTGTATTACTTCTACCCGTTACACTACACTTCTAAAGAAACCTCATTTACATTGAGGGGAATAGGTGAGAAGAGAATACAAAGAGAATAGAGGTGATAAGGCTGGACACGCAGGTCCAATTTAATAAATCGAATTTATTACAACAATTTCCAAAATTGCCCCACCCGACTAATACCATCCGATATACATTATTCATTCATCAAAACCACGTATTCACACAAAAGCATGCTATCAATCAATCTAATCAAATTAATTAATCTGATAATTATGTGATCATCCAATGTTCAATTACAACATAATAAGCCCAAATCAATTTAAGGCCTAAATAACTAAATTACATGAATCCAATTCCGCAATTAATTACCTAAAGTGCATTACATGATTAATCACCCAAATCAATATTTCCAAAACATGAATTAGTCCAATTAATCATGCTCATTATCATCATCACATGTCCAACACATAAATGAAAAAATCAAACCCATTACATGCTTTTAAGTCTCGGCCAAGGAGGGATTTTGTGTCCGATTTGGTTTCAATCCAATCGAACCCACAATCGACATTAAATCACCATCCAATTTGATTTCATACACATCCAATGTCACAAAATCAAAATTACCAAGATATTAGGGCATTATACCATTCGGCCACCATAAGCATTTTGGGGATTTTGTTCAATTCAAAATTAAATCCAATTCAATCTAAATTAACATCATCCAACGTCATTACAACTCATCCAATGAATCAAAATGAAAAATTCCAAGAATTCCAAAATACATTACACATTCGGCCAACATGAATTTTTGGGGAAAAATTGATCCAATCATTATTTCATTAAATTGATCCAATCAATCACTAATAAACATGTTATAAGCATACTCAAACATTCAATTCATTCAAATCATGCTCAAAACAAGTTTACCCAAATTTTAAGCCCTAAAATTTTCATGCTCAAACTAGGCTCTTGATGCCATTGTTGGTTTCTATTAAGGTCCGGATCGATTATAAGCATGAAAAACATTGCGAATACATTCGACGAAGTTGCGGAATACTCAAATCGATCGGTTGAGACGATATGAAGACGAATGAAGCCAAAAACGCTCACTGGTTTGGCGCCACTGCTGTGCAGAATTCTTCACTGGTTTGGGCAGTTTCGGATCTCATTTTGAAGCTCCAAACTTCATCGAATGGATCCCGCCTCATGGGTGAACCTCCCTAACACCTTCGCAAGTCCCGTAAGTGTGCTAGCACTTGTGTTTTTGCCACAAAAACTCACTCATTCTTCACTTGAAGCTCACGGCAGTGAGCTGTGAAGAAGAGGAGAAAATAGCCCCTTGGGCGTGAGTTGTGAGAGAGAAATGGAGGAGAGAAAAATGTGTATTTTGTTTGTCAAAGCATTTTCCAAAATGCTTTATATATTTTCCAAGAAAATATATATTAAAACAATTACCAAATAATACATCAAATAATAAAATGGTAAAAGTCTCACAACTTACACTATTTCATCTACTTCCATCAACTATTCATTTCACTTTATTAAAGTGACATAAGTCTTCAATCAATCAATCACATCACTCAAAGTGACATTTGATTTGACGCTTGATGTGACGAATGATTTGACGCTTGATGTGACTTGCGTCACCGCACTCGAATTTGAAATACGAATGCGCTCGCAATCACACTCGGGCTCGGTTCGCTAATTCCAAATTAGCGAGTTTTCCATTGCGTCGTAATTAAATGATTACGCCTAGCGAATTCACTATTCACGTCGCTAACGAATTAATTCTAAATTAATTCGTTCGCCCGAATTAAAATCTAATTTCAATTCCGCGTCGAAATCCAATTTCATTTATATATCGAATATATTAATTTATCGATTAATTCCAAATTAATCGTTATCTCTCTCTAGACGATATTTTATCCTAGATAAAATATCTCCGTAATTAATCCTAGATTAATTTTCTCTCTCTTCTATATAATCCCAGATTATTAATGAGTGCGAGTTATGCGTCATCGGTGCATTATCGGGAAGCGACCCATGAGATCCCCGGATAATTCGGTAATAAATACGGTCGTCGGAATATCCGAATCACGTACGTACCAAGTACTACGTTCTACCGATTACGAGACAAGATCGGCTTCTAGCAAAGCACGAAGTCTATCCAATTCTCCGGTCATATTCATCTAAGAATATTTAAGATCTATATCAAGCGTAGATACCAAGTATCGTGTATATCGGCCCAGTATCGGATAGTCACGTGCTAGGGCTGGGGCTGGATAAGTGTCTGCCCCGTCCGAAGCACATATCGGATGTCTGGTAACTAGTCTCTATAATCGGATATACAAGACCTTTTCATAATATCCCGATGGCCGGCCAGCACTTAAGAGCACTAATACCGTATCCTGCGTGACATCATCTCCACTATGACTGGAGTGATACTTCCGTCTTGACATCACACCCAATACCCTACGATTCTCAATATACCCAGCATTGGCGTACACAGAACCGGTTAGAGTCCTGGACGACCTCAACCAAAGTATATTGATTGTCGTAAGTATTAGCGGTGCAAGTCTCAGGTTAAGACCATACACACCTACCCTGATTTCGGACTCCCATAAACATATAGTCATAATACCAATGGGATTCCGAGGGGGGTCTCCAGAGCGAAGCTGTTTCCCGTACCATCGGTGAAACACAACCTCCTATCGCACTTGCATGAGTATCCAATACCCAAATATATGAGAACTATGCCGTTGTGCCCTCACAACGCGCACAAGTGCAATACTAGCCTATTCCGCATTATCGATGTCCAGTCTCGATAATACTACGACTAGGGATATTTAATGATTAATCCTTCGTGGACTGATACTGTCTCATATCATCTCAATCCAGGAACTAATCATATGGACCTCTCTTCATTTATATATCTAAGGCGATCTAATCACAAATGATGAGAGTGCAATTTCCTTGTCACATAGTTAATTTGTACAACAACACTATGATATGTACAAATAGTGACGCTATGGGTCATATTATCCAACAGTTGTGGCCTTGGAATAAAATGAAAGATGTGTCAACTCTCGCGGTATATCGGATGGAAACCCATACATAAATTTCATAGCCGATTCCGAATGGATGGTAGTATGATCTGTACTCGGGATACAACTCCACATACCGCTTGAGTAAACGGCACTTTCTTTTGTTTTATGGCTTTGATTTATTTATTATTCGTCATTTAAATTCCGCATGTTACTTGTTTATGTATGATGCGATCGAGCGCATGGGCTTAGTAAGTCGGATTAAAGGTCCCCTATTTGGATGGGTTAAAACCCTTTACCACGATGCTTTGTCGCGCCGGTTGATGTGTGTTCGGTTGAATGTAAGATATGTTCAATCGGGCATACTAAGTTTGATATTATTGTCTTTATTCTTTGTATGCATGATGCGATCGAGTGCATGGGCTTAGTAAGTCGGATTAAAGGTCCCCTATTTGGAGGGGTTAAAACCCTTTACCACGATGCTTTGCCGCGCCGGTTGATGTGTGTTCGGTTGAATGTAAGATATGTTCAATCAGGCATACTAAGTTTGATATTATTGTCTTTATTCTTTGTATGCATGATGCGATCGAGCGCATGGGCTTAGTAAGTCGGATTAAAGGTCCCATATTTGGAGGGGTTAAAACCATTTACCACGATGCTTTGCCACGCCGGTTGATGTATATTCGGTTGAATATAAGATGTGTTCAATCGGGTATATGAAATCCCATATGGTCATCATTATCTTTGTACGCATCGTAATGAAAAGCACATTTATTCCATTGGTTGCATCACTTACCTTTGTCTTGGCTTAACGTATTACAATTCATATATCCATGTCATGATAGCATTTGAGTATTATTTCTTGTGGTATATCGGATGGAAACCCAGACATAAATTCCGTAGCCGATTCCGAATGGACTGTAGTGCGGTTTGTACTTGGGATACAATTCCACGTACCACTTGGAAAAGTGCTCACATGTGTGTTTGTGTCCATATTAGTTATCTTTTTTTGCACCACGTCATAGCATGCTTACTTTAATGCCTAATTGCATCTTTAAGTGTCTTTTTGCATTATGTACTTAGTTGACCCTTTTGTTTACGCATGGACATGTAATGGCTATTTGTTTATGCTTCCGCACGTATAAGTATGATATGTCTATGAAATCACATGTTCGCCATTATTTGATTCGCTTTTATGTGTTCTTGCGTGGTTAGTGTGTGCTTGTGTTTCCATGAATACAATATGCCAATGAAGTTTTATGTTCGTTGCTACTTTGACGTATTTTCAAGCATGCAATCTTAGATGTGAAATATATGCAAATTTAGGTGTAAGATTTATTTTTGTGCATATGAATTTAGAAGCATGAGACTCTTGGAAATAAGTGTTACTTAAGCTTGATTAAATTATTACACAAATCCTTTCATTACAAGTGACATAAGTAGGGACCATTCCGAACCCAATGGTTTGAGGTCTTCCCTTGCGAGGGGTGAGTGCGGCCTTAAATCTCATTTTCCCGGTTCACACCGGGTGGCGACTCTATTATTCTCCGGTTTAGTCCCCCGCGGGCTACTCCATACTCCCGACCGGGCCGCGAGCCCGGGACAGCATTCGTCACCCAGCTCCTGTGTCCCACAATACCATTGTCTAGAAACGAAGAATTAGGCTTTCGGCAACCATGGTCGTGGGGATAAACTTGGAAGCATCCAAAAGTATACAAATATGTCATAACAAGGCGTATCCTTTCTGGATGAAAGCCGTGCGGATATCGGACTCATGCTTCTGGCATATTTGGATCATGTTTGAACTTTCCAAGCCCATCAAGGTTTTCATACAAGTTGGCCCATTATCAGTTCAAAGCATTCAATCATATTACTGCTAGGTGTAAGCTTGTCCTAGTTGAAAAAGGCCCAACAGGTTTACACTTTTACAATAACGTGGCTAAAAAACTTCTTATGATAGGGGGCCCAAACACAAAGTGGCCCATCGGTATTTTAGAAGCTTTTGGCCCAATTGTCATAAGACACAAACTCGTCCCAGTTTAAATGGCCCAACAAGTTCACATCTCATGACAAAAGGTCCAACTGAATCCAAATGATGATGGTCCCAAATACAAGCATAAAAGGGTGGCTTCTATAGGTCATACAACTATGGTTTACATGCGGGTTTATAGGAGTATAGATAATGGCACCCGTTGGTGAAGGATTGCCCACAACTAGGTCTCCTCACTCAAGGGTTCGAGCGACCAAGTGAGGGCACCTTTTTTATACCCTAAGGTACGTGCCAACGAGTGATGGTACCATATAACGATCCGCCGCTTCGAGCGAAAACAACTTCACGATACATGAATAACTATCAAATGGATTCCTCTATTGAAAATTCCCCAGAGGGAGGGTGGAGCGAACTCTCTTAAATACCCTTACCTCTTAGGCTCTTATCGTCTTGGTGATAGGAATAAACAACAGATCATCCAAATTAGTCCATCACTTTAAATATACTCCAGGTAAGCTTCGAGTAAATGATTATCTAGATGTCTTCACAGCTTTTCCTTTTGGCTATAAAAAGGTAGTGAGTGAAGGAAGACACCAAATCATTATCTAACTCCAATATTACCTTTGGTTAAATCAACTTTAGACAAGGTTCGCTAAAGCAAAAATCACAAACATTACAAGACATTATTTCGGGGCTGATTCTCTATCCCCAATGGAGTCGCCAGATTATAGGACACAGAAGTGGGCAACGCTGTCCGGGGTCACTACCCGATCGGGAGTACGGAATAGCCCACCGGGGACTAAACCAGAGAAATAAAGTGGAGTCGCCACCCAGTGTGAACTGGGAAAAAATTGAAGGCCGCACTCACCCCTCGCAAGGGAAGACGTCAAATCGTTGGGTTCAGAATGGTCCCTTACTTATGCCAATTGTAATGAAAAGATTTATGCAATAGTACAAACCAAATCTCATGCAACACATACAAGATAATTTAGCAACATGCAGTTTGCACACCTATAATCGTAAATAAAAAAATGAAGAATAATACATAATTCATGAACGTATTAAACAATAAAGTGCAATAATGTAACTATAACAACTATAAAGACATTAATAATAAAAGCGAGCAAATAATCTCATGAGCATATCAAATAAATAAATGTGAAAATATAAATAATTAATAATAGTAAAAGTGTAAATAATGAAATGATGTGATAAATTATGTAATGCAAAATAGATGACCCAAGAAGCAAACATGCATGAAATTAGACGAAAAGAAATATGTTCTCTGTATGTGCGTTCGTGTAGTGTTTGAAAACGCATTCGAACAAAAGTGGGACAGAATGTGCACGTTCGTGTAGCGTCCGGAAATGCGTTCGAACGATAATGGGACAGAATGTTCGCATTCGTATAACGTTCGGTAACACATTCGAACGAGACAAGACCTGATGCATAGTAAAACAGAATGCATGCGCATTCGAGTAATATTTGTAAACGCGTTCGAACGGAATGAGGCAGAATGCATACGTTCGTGTAGCATTCGGAAACGCGTTCGAACGAGATTACCCAAAATAATATCCTAAATGACACAAACACATACGTGAATAAACAAATACATAATATAGGACCTCGTATACCCGGTTGAACGTATTTCACATTCGATCGAATGTACTTCATCCGGCGCGACAAAACATCATGGTAAAGGTAGCCTTTTATGCTTTTTCTCCCTCAAATAGAGGACTTTTTAACCAACGTGATTAGCCCATGTGCATCAAGCAACAATGCATGAACAAACAAAGAAGTAATATGCAAAAAGTAAATAACGGACTAAAATATTGCGGTAAAGGTAGCCTTTTAGGCTTTTTCTCCCTCAAATAGAGGACCTCTAAACCAACGTAATTAGCCCATGTGCATCAAGTAACAATACATAGAAAATAAATAAAGCAATAATATGGGACCTCGTATGCCCGATTGAACATATCTTACGTTCAATCAAACGTACTTTGTCCGACGAGGCAAAATATCGTGGTAAAGGTAGCCTTTTAGGCGTTTTCCCCTAAATATAGGACCTTTAAACCAACATAGTTAGCCCATGCGCATCAAGCAAAAATGCATGAACAAGGAAGAAAATACATAGAAAATAAAATATGGAACAATAAACACTAAATTTAGTACCAAAATGTAACACGTGCTCGAAAGTTTCTCAAGCGGTACGTGGAGTTGTATCCCAAGTACTGACCGCACTACCATCCATTCGGATTCGGCTACGGAATTTACGTCTGGGTTTCCATCCGATATACTGCAAGAGATGGCACGTAATCATTAACCCAATATAAATAAAAAATTAGACATATAACATAATTATGCATGCGAATGAATGACAATAAATAACTGAAAAGATGAATAAATAGAAAAAAGGGTGCCATCAGGTCTTACCTTTTAAGTTGCGTCTCGGAAGCGCGTTACACCATCGCTGGAAGGGTTAATGCTCCGTAACTTTTCTGGTTTCCTGATTCAGTATTTTGCTTCACTGTTCCGTTGTTCTCGCTGCTGTTTTCCCGGTCTTTCCTCTTTGTTTTCTCTGCTATTTAAGTGTCCTTTTCGATTACTTCTTCGGGGTTATACTTGGTGCTAAGGCTACTATTTTATGGTGATTTAAGGACTGGTTTTTGGATGGTTCTTAAGATCACAGTTCGGAGGGGGGTGTTTGTTTTGGTTAAGGGCTTAAAGGTCGGTGTTTGTTTGTTTGTGAGTCGGTGTGGGGTGTAGGTCTGGTGCGTTGTAGTTGTTGAGGATTGAGGGGCTGCTTTCACGTGATCTTTAGGGTTTATCGTGAGGGCTGTTGATGTTGAAGGGATGTGTGTTGCTGCTTCACGTATGCATGAGGTTGTGATGAGTTAGGGTTTCGTGGGGTGTGGTGCAATTTTTTGAGGCTGTTAAGGGGCTGAGTGGCTACGTGTGGGTGTCTTATGGTCGTGAGGTTGGTTTGTGTTTTAGTGGAGGGCGTGCGTGTATGGAGAGATGAGAGAATGTCTAAGGGTCTAATTGGGTTGGCTTGGGTCTCTTTTTATAATGGTGAGCCTAGGGTTTCCTTGTGTGTGCATGGCTTAAAAAATGGAATAAAATCAAGGAAGTGATCTTGTGTATTTTGGTGGGGGAATATCTTTAATTTGGGATGTGATTGAATTTAAATCTTTGGTAATTAGGAAGATGATTTGGTTTAATTAGGAAGGATATTATTTTAATTTTAATTGGATTTGATTTAATTTAAACATGTGTTTAATGTGTTGAATATTTTTGGATGGGATTTGGTGGGCTTGGCTCTTTGGGCTTAGGCGTGTGGCTAACAGTAAAACAGAAATACCGATGTTCGTTCGAGCGCTCTTTCAGATGCTACACGAATGCTCGCAATCTGTTTACTGTTCGAATGCATTTTCGAACGCTGGACGAACGCACATGCAGTGAACATGCGAATTAAATCTGACGATATACTTATTTCCCTTCCGACGTCCGTTTCCCGCAACTTCCGCAACTTATTGGGTAGTGCCTCTGACCGAGGCTCATCATCGCGCTTTCATGCAAAAATGCAAGTGTCTACAGTCTGGTCCAGAAAATTTGATGATGTATTATGGGCCTACCGGATAGTTTTCAAAACACCCAATGGAATATCCCTATACCGACTAGTGTTTGGAAAGGAATGCCATTTGCCTGTAGAGCTCGAACATAAAGTGTATTGGGCACTGACAAAGCTGAATTTTGATCTGCAAGTAGGGGGAGAAACGACTCTTACAATTGAATGAATCAGAGGAATTCTGCATCCATGCTTAGGAGAATGCCAAATTGTACAAAGAAAAAACCAAGAAGATGCATGATCAGAAAATAATGCGCAGACAATTGGAACCAAGGCATCAAGTGTTTTTATACAATTCAAGGTTGAATCTTTTCCCTGGCAAGCTGAAATCACGATGGTCAGGTCCATTTGTGATCACCCAAGTTTTACCCTACAGAACCGTTCAGCTACATGACCAATGATGCATTCAAAGTCAACATCCAACGTGTCAAGCACTATTGGGGAGAATCCATCAAGCGTCAAAAGAGAGTCTCACACTTGTTGATCCAGCCTTATATTTGGGCAGTCATGTCTAGCTGACGACGTTAAACTTAGCTCTAGTAGGGAGGTAACCCATGCAATTTGTGTGTATATTGAGATTTTGCGTGTTTAATTTTTGTAGGAAAAGTCACAGACATGATGGAAGACGTTCTCGCAAAACTTCTCACAGATTTTCCTTCTCTCCCTCAAAACTCTCTGATGAAAGTCTACAAAGCACGCATTGAAAGAATGAGACTTCTGATGATCAAAGGTATTCCTAGTGATATTCGTTGGATAATTGAAGCATGAGTTCGCTTGGCAGGTGAGTCATCTGACTCTTTCATTTCATTTCTGTCTAGTTTAGGAAAAAGCACATATTCTAAGAAAAGAAGAGTTATTCCTATGCAATACTCGTTGTCGTTTTTTAGGAATGGTGTCTGATAATCATGAAGATAAAATAAAATTCATTAGGGATGGCATGAGTAAGGAGTCTTTAGTGATATATCATTGAATCTTGAGACGCATCCCAGTGGATATGTCTATCACGCATTTTCCAATTTACATACACAGTTTCGAAGAGAACGACAACAATTAAGTCTCAAGAATCTAACTTTAAGAGACCCTATTTGCCAATTTATAAGAAAATTGGATGAGAAGCTTGTCCATGACCCATAGAGGTCATTCAAGCCATTACTACCTTTACATATTATTTTCTTTACATAATAATTATGATTTGCTTTATTTTGATTCCTTTTATTTTCACCAACAAGATCCAGACTTTTGACTTTCACGATATATTTTACTATTCCTCTAATAATTGTCATTTGGCAGGTACTAGTGCAATTATTACTCATCATTTTTCAGGATAATAAATTCACCTCGTCATTGCTCTCTTTAACACATTGAGATTAGAGAGAGTAACATATGTGTGTTCTATGGGACTAGTTCTGGATCTAAACCAGAATTTATTGAGACATCAAAAGAATTGGTTAGAGTCATGGCTAAGAGGAATATGCACTTAGTATATGGCGGTGGCAATCTTGGACTAATGGGATACATTTCAAAGGCCGTACAGGAAGAAGGTAGTCAAGTTTTGTGGATCATTCCAAAATCTTTAGCGGACGTAAATCTTATCGGACAATCAAACGGAGAGGAATGCATCGTGTCAGGTACGTTCGAATGGCTTTTTGAAATGATTAACCATGCTGATACTTTTATTGTTTTGCTAGGTGGCTTGGGCATGATGGAGGAAATTTTCACAGTGATATCTTGGGCGAACTTGAACATACACCAGAAACCAATTGGAATGTTTAATGTTGATGGATTTTTTGACTTTTTTTTTGTGTTTCTTGAAGATTTCAGGAGAAATGGCTTCCTTTCAAAACCCGTAAAAGATATCCTCTTCACTGCCAGAATAGGCAATGATTTAATTGACCAACTCTTAGCCTTTAAAACTCTTAGCCTTTGAACCAAAAATTGACCTTATCCCTTCCAAGATAATCTGGTCTGATAATGATCGTGGTAAGAAGCGTCGGATAAACCAAGATCTTAACCATTAGTTTTCTTTTTAGATGTAGAATTCCACGCTAACCAGGTACTATTTTCTAAACTCTTATTCTTCTTTTTAGACATTGGGGACAATGTCTCAATTAGGTTTGGGGAAGGGGATAGTTGACTAGTATCTTGTTTTTTTTTCTATGTGTTGTTTTTGCTTTGTTATGTATATAAAAAAAAAACAAAAAAAAAACATATATATAAAAAATTAAAAAAAAAATTATTTTGATTTTGATTTTTTTAACTTTACTAACTAAGTGGAATTGTGTTTTGAGATAGGTGAGTAAGGAGTTTTCACTCCTGAGATGTGTATCTAAGTTTGATTCGTAATAAGTTAATTTTTGTTTATTTCCTTTTGAATTATTTAATTCGCGAATTCTCAATAATATTGATTAAATTTGATCTTCATATGCTCATTTGACAGGTATTATCAACATACAAGGTAATATACAGATGTAGGTCGTAAGTGAAAATTTTGTAATATTCAGTGCTTTGGTTTATTGGAAATAACACCTAAAAGTGATGGAATTAAATAATAATAATAATTAAATAATTATTGTACATAAATAATTAACCTTGCTCTTACTTAGTAACTGAACATCTTGCCTCAGTAAGCAGTGATTGTTCGCGTCAAACGGTAGAGCCTGAGTTAATAATTAAGTTTCTACTTAGTAACCGGACCTCTTGCCTTAGTAAGCAGTGATTGTTCGCGTCAAACAGTAGAACTTTTAATATCTGAGATCCGGGCAATTAAGTCCATAGGGGTATCTTAACACCTAGTGCCCTAAAGCCAACTGGTTTGGGAGTCACTGGCCTAAAGCTCGTTACAAGGATTGAAGATGCTGTAAAAAAAAAGTTTCATTACCAAAAAGGTGTGAATTCCAATATTACTTTAGGATAAAAATATTACTCTATTTTTCAATTACACTTATTAATATTGTGAGAACAATGAGTTGATTAATACCTTGTTGGTTGTGTATATAGAGAATGGTAAAAAGTATAGGAGAATTTACTTATTTAGTAATTTAGAAAGAAAGAAAACAACTATTAACTTGGATAAAAATTTCACTTTTTAACTTGTTTATTTTGTTTGTGTGATTTATTGTACATTTGATTGACGTTTCTGGGTATCGTCGTTGTATGCCCTCACGAGACTATAACTCGTCCACAAGGGACACCTAGAGGTTTAAAGTAGAGGTGTTCGCGATGCGGTTCGGGTCGGTTTTTTCATTTTTCACTTCAAACCGCGCGAGTTAGCGGTTTGGGAAATTAGAAACCGAAACCGAAAATTTGATAAGGAAAATCACGACGGTTCGGGTTGGTGATTAGGGGTTTGGGCGGTTCGGGGTCGGCGGTTTGGATTATAAATTTTTTTAAGGAAATTTTGTGTGTTTTCACATAATGATTGAAGATAAAAAATACATAATTTTCAATTATACATTGCATATTGTCATAAGATCATTAAATATCTTAAATTTCATGGTTAAAAAATAAGAAAAATATAAAATAATATCTAATTTGAACGCGAGTTGGCGGTTTAGGCGGTTTGGGTCGTGGTTTGAGTCAAAATTTACGATTTTGGGCGGTTCGGGTCGCAGTTGGGTTAAAACCGCACACCGACCCGAAATTTGCGGTTCGGTTCCGATTGACTCGAAATGATTTTTAAATTTTTTTCAAATCATGCGGTGTGGTTCGGGTTGGTGCGGTTCGGGTCGGGTTACGGTTTGACCCAAAACCGTCATCACCCCTAGTTTAAAGGCTTGTTGCATACGCTAAATGCAACTGTGATCCCTGTGGGTGTTAGGCATTATGTCCCATAGCGTCACTGTTTGTAAATGATATTGTATTATTGTACAAAATTAACTATGTGATAATGAAATTGCCTTTTGCGTTTTGTAATATTATTTACTTTGATATATAAATGGCGAAAGTCCATATGATTAATACCGGATTGAGATGATATGAGACAGTATCAATCCATAAAGGTTTAATCATTAAATATCCCTAGTCGGAGTAATATCGAGATCGGACATCGATAATGCGGAATAGACTAGTATTGCGCTTGTGCACGTTGAGAGGGCACAACGGCATAGTTCTCATATATTTAAGTATTGGATACTTATGCAAGTGCGATAGGAGGTTGTGTTTTACCGATGGTACGGAAAAACAGCTTCGCTCTGGATAGACCCCGCGGAATCCCATTGGTAGTATGTCTGCGTGTCTATGGGAGGCCGCATCAGGGTAGGTGTATATGGTCTTAACCTGAGACTTACATCGCTAGTACTTGCGACAATCGGTAAACTTTGGTTTTGGTGGTTGGGGACCTTAACCGGTTCTGTGTACACCTCTTCTGGGTTTATCGAGAATCGTAGTGTACTGGATGTGATGTCGAGATGGAAGTATCACTTCAGACATATGGAGGTGATGATCACGCAGGACACAAAACTAATACTCTATAAAAGGTTGCAACCGTCGGGACAATATGACCAGGTCAGGATTGTCCGATTTTAAGAGACTAGTTGCTTGATGTCCGATATATGTTTCGTACGGGGCAGACACATTTCCAGCCCCAGGCCTAACATGTGATCGTCCGATACTGGATCGATGTACGCAATACTACGGTATACTACGCTTGATATAGATCTAATATTCCAGTAAGAATATTTCTGGAGAATTGGGTAGGCATGGCGCTTTGCTAGAAGCCAACCTTGTCTTGTGAATCGGTAAGAACGTAGTACGAGGTACGTACGTGTTTGGATTATCCGACGACCGTATTTACTGCCAACATATCCGGAGATCTCTTGGGTCGCTTCCTGAAGATTCACCTATGATATTTGATTCGGACTTAATTAATCTTGGATTAATTGCGGAGAAACTTTATCTTGGATAAAGTGCCTTATTTAGAGAGAGAACGATTAATTTAGAATTAATCGATAAAATTATTATATTCGATATAATAATCGAAATTCGATTTCGACGCGAAATTAAAATTAGATTTTAATTCGGGCAAACGAGTTAATTTAGAATTAATTCGTTAGCGACGTAAATAATAATTTCGCTAGGCGCAATTATTTATTTAAATTCGATTTAATTAACGTCGCGACGTAAGTTCGGTATTTCGGAAATATCGAACCCGAATGCGTGAGTGCACGTGGGCCCACTTTCATTTGGAAACGTGTGGGGCCCACATGACACATGTCATTATATGCATTATTTAATTGTTAATACATTGCATGGTGATAGTGTACAATACACTCAATGGTTTTGCATGGAGTTTGAGTGTTTAACACTCTAAGCCATTGCATGATTTGTGTCATAAGTTTATTATTAATTTAATAAATATTATGGCATAAATATAAATTGATTTTTGTAACAAAGATCAATACAACTCTCCTCTCTCTCTCACAATGCCGTGACTTCTATTAGGGCAAAGAAGATTTGATTTTCTTTTCTCCATTTGCTAGCACATTGAAGGATCAAGGAGGAGGTGATAGGGAAACCATCAAAGAGCTTGGAATACACAAAGCTTGGAGCTTCAACTCTTCTTCTCCCTTGGCCGAAACTTGAAGCTTGGAGATTCAAAGATTTTCTTCATCACTTCTCATCACAAAAGCTTTGTAAGTATGATTCCGCCATACTTCATCTTTTAATATATATTCATTGTTGTATTTCATATGCTTAATCTTTCCTTGGGACATATAATAGAAACCAACAATGGTATCATGGAGCCATGGTTAAGCATGAAATACTTTAGGTTAAAATTTGGGTAAAATTGATTGAAGCATGTTCTTGTGAAATTTGATTAATGAGTATGCTTACATGTATATAGAATGATGTTATATGGAATCAATTTTGAGAAAAATGCATTGGATGATTTTTCCCCAAAATGTAACCTTGGCCGAATGGGTATGAACATTGGATGTATTGGAATTTTTTGTGTACAAGATCATTGGATGACTTAAAACGTATACGGGACGTAGATTAGTAATTCAATCGGATTGAAAAACAAATCGACACAAAAATTCTCACTTGGCCGAATGATAATGGACATGAAAATGGACTTGATTTTTGTTCAAATTAATGTTGGACATATGTTTTGAACAATAGATGATTAATAAATTAAATGGGTATTTTTGAAATATTTGGTTTAATATATTAATCTTGGTTTTACACTTTAATTAATTGGACTTTAATGTTTGGAATATTAAAATTTAATTAATGGGCTTAATTGGTGAATTGGGCTTTTAATATTGTATTTGGGCATAATGGGCTTGGGTGGACCAAGTAGATTTGGGCCAAAAGGATTGGATCCAATTTGGGCCTAAATCACTCCATTAAGTCCAAATATAATATAATGGGCTTTAAAAATTTAATTGGGCCTTATGGGCTTAAAATTGGTTTTATGGCATTTAAGGGTGATTCCTTATTTGGGCTTGGTAATTGGGTTTGACCCACATTGACCAAAGCCCAAGCCTTAATAAATCAATTGAAAGCCCATTTGACTTGAATTAAATTTAACATTGGATGTTAGTTGGGCTTTGAGACCCAATAGGATTAGATTTAGAATCTAAGTCTTTAAAGCACATTAAAAGTGTAAACATTTAATTTGGAATTAAATAATTGAATTAGTATTGAATACGAATTAAATTAGATTTAATAAGTAGTTCGATATAATTCGCGAATTCGTACCTTATGTACTTATTCTCAATCGAGTTGGACTCGCGCAAAATCAAACCGTTGTTTGAACATTGGATGATCACTTAAACATAGACTAATTAATTGGATTAGATTGGTTGTAAAAAGCATGTCTTGTTTGAAAATATATGTATGTGATGAATGAATAGTGTATATCGGATGGATATTAGAAGGGAAATGGTAATTTTAGAAATTATTGTAAATTTGGAATTAATAAATTGGACCTGCGTGTCCAGCCTTATCTCTTTATCTCTTTGTATTCTCTTCTCACCTAATTCCCCTCAATGTAAATGAGGTTTCTTTATTGTATTATGTAATTGGGTAAGAGTAGAATAGTGCTAGCGGGGAGAGGAAAGGGAGTGATTTGTTCTAGGAACAAGTTGTTTATATATCCATCCGCATATCACTATTAATTTACTTTACGCGCTTTATGATGTTTTAGAAGCATGCTTAAGGGTGTATGATGATGAGACCTAACAAAGATAAATAAATTGGTTGCCAATTACGCGAAAAATCCCTCAATTTATATTAAGCAAATATCCTTCCATTGAATGATTCTTGTTCAAGATCCGAAGTTGGCATTGGTTTGTTTTTGACCAAAGTCAAGACTTTTGTCAATCAAGGATGTACTTGAATCATGAGAGTTTTGTTGCATATCGGTGTCTTGTCCAAATCGTGATTTTTATTGGCCAAAGTCAAGATCACTTTTTGTCCAATGACATTGATTACGAAACTTTCCTCGTCAATGGGTCCCGCTTAACTGGAATCATTAGGTTTGTTTTTGGCCAAAGCCAAGGCCTAGATGATTCGGAGGATAGGGTTAGGAAAATGTAATGGATACATTGACATTATACATATGTTTCGGACTTGGATGTCCACCTAACCGGATCTAGGAATTGGATGAGATCCAATTGATCATAGAGATCTACCTAAGTTAAATAGCATACAGCTTTTATTGGCCAAAGTCAAGGTTGTGTGTTATTTAACGGGATCCTAGCCCACTAGGAAATTCGATTTCCCGAGTTCTCTACAGAGGGTTAGAGACTTGAAGAAAATAGTGGGAGGCTATTATTGAATTTGCTATTTTCAGATACTTAGCCTTACGCGTCTTTCAAAATTATTTCGTCAATATTTTAATAATTAGTTGGACTAATATATTGTTATTTTGCTTGTAACAGTTTGACTGTACCCATAACATCGTTGACTTTATAGTTGGACTATAGTTGTCAAGATGACTGGCAAGGGTAATGTCCGCGACATAATCATGGGCGATAATGTCTTCAAAGGGACAAACTTTGCCGACTGGGAAATGAACCTCAAGATAGTGCTTGGGGCTGAGAGGGTACTGTATACTATTCAGAGACCTCTCCCGCCTAAACCCACTGAGCCACTGGAGCTAGAGTTATGGAAGACTCATAGTGACGATTGTGACCAAGCTCAGTCAGTTATGCTAGCTGCAATGACCCAGCATTTCAGACGCCAGAACAGGGACTTGGATCCCTATAACATGATGGCAAGATTGCGTGATCTCCACCGCACCAACAAGCGGATGGAGAGGTACGAGCTAGTAAGGAAACTCTTCCGCTCCCGGATGACAGACGGCGCATCAGTTGAGGCCCACGGGACTCAAATGATCGCTGACATAGATGAGTTAGCCAAGATGGGCATTGTCTTGGAGGCAGAGCTGACGATTGATATGCTATTACAATCGCTACCCGATACTTGGAAACAAATCATCATCAACTATAAGTTGATGGACACTGACGACACTCTTGGAGAGTTGTTGTCCGTGCTGAAGGAGTCCGAAAAGGAACTCCTAAAGGGGAGCAAGCGCGAGGCGCATTATGCATCGACCTCTCATGCGCCAAGGGCTGGGCCCAAGGCAATTGGAGGTGCGAGGAAGAAGAAGTTCAAGAACAAGGGCAAAGGCAAGTTGACAGTGGCTTCTAGGAAGCCAAAGGACAAATCTCGCGACATCTGCCTCAACTGCGGCAAGAGGGGTCACTGGAAACGTGACTGCGAATGGGCAAAGGGCAGGGAGGATATCAAGGCTGCAAGGCTATCGCCTCTGGATCTGCAGGATAGCAGGGTGTGGCGTCAGGGGAGATGGATCTACGGGTCGGAAACGGAACACCTGTTGCTGTTTTGGCCGTAGGGACTTTTGTTTTAGAACTGCCCTCAGGGCATGTACTTAAACTTTTGAACTGTTATTTTGTACCTAGTTTAACTAGGAATATTATATCTGTATCCTTGTTAACCCAGCAGGGTTACACTTTTGTATTTAGAAACACTGGGTGTTATTTATATAAAAATGATGCAGAAATTTGCACAGCTGTTGCAAATAACGGTCTTTATATTTTGAATATAAATGAATCTCCTAAAATGACAAACAAAAGGCTCAAAAGAAGTAATCTAAAAGATGAAGCTTATATGTGGCATTGTCGTCTAGGACACATCAACAAGACTCGCATATCCACACTTTCGAAGAGTGGGTACTTGGACGAATTTGATCCCAATTCATATGACGTCTGCGAATCTTGTCTTTTAGGCAAAATGCCTAAATCACCTTTTAGCGGTAAAGGTGAACGTGCCACAGAACTGTTGGCTCTCGTTCATACTGACGTATGTGGGCCCATGTCTAGCCAGGCTAGAGGTGGATTTCACTACTTCGTAACCTTCACAGATGATGCATCTCGTTACGGTTATGTGTATCTTATGAGACACAAGTCGGAAACTTTTGAGAAATTCAAAGAGTTTCGACACGAAGTGGAGAAACAAACAGGGAAGAGTATTAAGACATTACGGTCAGACCGTGGTGGCGAATACTTAAGTTATGAGTTTCAAGATTACTTGAAAGAATATGGTATTCTTTCACAGTGGACTCCTCCTGGAACACCGCAATTAAACGGTGTGTCCGAACGGAGAAACCGCACCTTGTTAGACATGGTAAGGTCAATGATGAGTCGCACTGAGCTACCAATATCCTTCTGGGGATACGCATTAAACAGTGCTATACTTATTTTGAATAAGGTACCGTCGAAGTCTGTTGAACAGACTCCATATGAAATATGGACAGGAAGGAAACCAGGTTTCTCTTTCCTGAAGATTTGGGGATGCTGGGCATATGTTAAACGTTTGGAAGGTACCAAACTTGAACCAAATCTGATAAATGCCTTTTCGTAGGATATCCTAGGGAAACCAAAGGATATTACTTCTATCACCCACAAGAGAACAAAGTATTTGTTGCTCTACAAGCATTTTTTCTTGAGAAGGATTTTATAAATGCAGTGGTAAGTGGGAGGAAAGTAGAACTCGATGAAGATCGTAGTGATACTGTTCCTGGCAATGAATCAACGACGGAACAAGAACAGACCGTCCGGATGAGTCTGTACCACAAACTTCACATACACAAGGACCGCGTAGGTCGGAGAGAGTCAGAACAGTACCTGAGAGGTATGGGTTCCTGATCTCACCTCATGTAGATATTAATCTTATTGAGGATAATGAGCCGGCTACGTATGAGGAAGCGATACAAAATATCGATTCCGCTTTATGGCAAGAAGCCATGAAGTCCGAGATGGATTCCATGTACGCCAACCAAGTTTGGACACTGGTTGATGCACCAGAAGGCGTAAAGCCTATTGGATGCAGATGGATCTTCAAGAAGAAGACCGACATGGATGGCAACGTACAAACGTACAAAGCTAGGCTTGTAGCGAAGGGGTATCGTCAACAATATGGTATTGATTATGACGAAACCTTCTCACCCGTTGCCATGATTAAATCCATTCGGATAATGCTTGCAATAGCTGCATATTTCGATTACGAGATATGGCAGATGGACGTTTAAAACCGCTTTCCTTAACGGAAACCTTTTGGAGGATGTTTATATGCAACAGCCTAACGGTTTTATCGTACCAAGACTTGCAAACAAGGTTTGTAAGTTAAATCGATCCATTTATGGATTGAAGCAAGCATCACGGTCATGGAATCAGCGTTTTGATGAGATCATAAAAGAATATGATTCCGTGCAAAACGCAGATGACCCTTGTGTATACAAGAAGGTTAGTGGGAGAGCACTTACTTTTATTGTCCTTTATGTCGACGACGTATTGCTTATAGGCAATGACATTCCCATGCTAACGTCGGTGAAAGCTTGGCTTTCATTAAAATTCTCCATGAAAGATCTGGGAGAAGCAGCCTTTATTCTTGGAATAAAGATCTATCGGGATAGATCTAGAAAGCTGCTTGGACTCTCCCAGAGTACATACATTGATAAAGTGTTGAAGCGATTCAACATGGAACAATCCAAGAGGGGATTGGTTCCAATGGTACGTGGTACCTCTCTGTCTAAGGACATGTGTCCTAAGACTCAGTAGAGAGAGACAACAAGTCGGATACCGTTCGCCTCGGCAGTCGGATCGATCATGTATGCCATGATATGTACACGACCTGATGTCTCATATGCTTTGAGCATGTGCAGTCGCTATCAGGCCGATCCAGGTGAAGGTCACTGGATAGCAGTTAAGAATATCCTTAAGTATCTTAAACGAACTAAGGATGCTTTCTTAATTTATGGAGGTGGAGAACTTGCGGTATCTGGGTATACCGATGCAAGTTTCCAAACCGACAAGGATGATTACAAGTCGCAATCCGGGTACATTTTTTGTTTGAATAACGGAGCAGTGAGCTGGAAATCTTCCAAGCAAGATACTGTTGCCGATTCAACAACAGAAGCGGAGTACATCGCTGCATCTGAAGCAGCAAAGGAGGCAGTTTGGATCCGAAAGTTCCTAATCGGATTAGGAGTAGTTCCGTTAGCAGCTGAGCCCGTTCCATTGTATTGTGACAATAACGGGGCTATAGCACAGGCTAAGGAACCAAGGTCTCATCAACGGTCCAAGCATGTTCTTCGACGTTACCATCTGATTCGGGAGATTATACATCGTGGCGATGTAAAGGTCGAGAAGGTCACATCAGATGACAACATTGCAGATCCGCTGACGAAGGCTGTTCTTCAGCAAGTTTTTGAACGACACATACATAGTTCGGGTATTAGATGCTTGAGTGACTGGCTATAGGCCAAGTGGGAGATTGTTAGGCATTATGTCCCATAGCGTCACTGTTTGTAAATGATATTGTATTATTGTACAAAATTAACTATGTGATAATGAAATTGCCTTTTGCCGTTTTGTAATATTATTTACTTTGATATATAAATGGCGAAAGTCCATATGATTAATACCGGATTGAGATGATATGAGACAGTATCAATCCATAAAGGTTTAATCATTAAATATCCCCAGTCGGAGTATTATCGAGATCGGACATCGATAATGCGGAATAGACTAGTATTGCGCTTGTGCACGTTGAGAGGGCACAACGGCATAGTTCTCATATATTTAAGTATTGGATACTTATGCAAGTGCGATAGGAGGTTGTGTTTTACCGATGGTACGGAAAAACAGCTTCGCTCTGGATAGACCCCGCGGAATCCCATTGGTAGTATGTCTGCGTGTCTATGGGAGGCCGCATCAGGGTAGGTGTATATGGTCTTAACCTGAGACTTACATCGCTAGTACTTGCGACAATCGGTAAACTTTGGTTTTGGTGGTTGGGGACCTTAACCGGTTCTGTGTACACCTCTTCTGGGTTTATCGAGAATCGTAGTGTACTGGATGTGATGTCGAGATGGAAGTATCACTTCAGACATATGGAGGTGATGATCACGCAGGACACAGAACTAATACTCTATAAAAGGTTGCAACCGTCGGGACAATATGACCAGGTCAGGATTGTCCGATTTTAGAGACTAGTTGCTTGATGTCCGATATATGTTTCGTACGGGGCAGACACATTTCCAGCCCCAGGCCTAACATGTGATCGTCCGATACTGGATCGATCTACGCAATACTACGGTATACTACGCTTGATATAGATCTAATATTCCAGTAAGAATATTTCTGGAGAATTGGGTAGGCATGGCGCTTTGCTAGAAGCCAACCTTGTCTTGTGAATCGGTAAGAACGTAGTACGAGGTACGTACGTGTTCGGATTATCCGACGACCGTATTTACTGCCAACATATCCGGAGATCTCTTGGGTCGCTTCCTGAAGATTCACCTATGATATTTGATTCGGACTTAATTAATCTTGGATTAATTGCGGAGAAACTTTATCTTGGATAAAGTGCCTTATTTAGAGAGAGAACGATTAATTTAGAATTAATCGATAAAATTATTATATTCGATATAATAATCGAAATTCGATTTCGACGCGAAATTAAAATTAGATTTTAATTCGGGCAAACGAGTTAATTTAGAATTAATTCGTTAGCGACGTAAATAATAATTTCGCTAGGCGCAATTATTTATTTAAATTCGATTTAATTAACGTCGCGACGTAAGTTCGGTATTTCGGAAATATCGAACCCGAACGCGGTGAGTGCACGTGGGCCCACTTTCATTTGGAAACGTGTGGGGGCCACATGACACATGTCATTATATGCATTATTTAATTGTTAATACATTGCATGGTGATAGTGTACAATACACTCAATGGTTTTGCATGGAGTTTGAGTGTTTGACACTCTAAGCCATTGCATGATTTGTGTCATAAGTTTATTATTAATTTAATAAATATTATGGCATAAATATAATTGATTTTTGTAACAAAGATCAATACAACTCTCCTCTCTCTCTCACAATGCCGTGACTTCTATCAGGGCAAAGAAGATTTGATTTTCTTTTCTCCATTTGCTAGCACATTGAAGGATCAAAGGGGTGATAGGGAAACCATCAAAGAGCTTGGAATACACAAAGCTTGGAGCTTCAACTCTTCTTCCTCCCTTGGCCGAAACTTGAAGCTTGGAGATTCAAAGATTTTCTTCATCACTTCTCATCACAAAAGCTTTGTAAGTATGATTCCGCCATACTTCATCTTTTAATATATATTCATTGTTGTATTTCATATGCTTAATCTTTCCTTGGGACATATAATAGAAACCAACAGTGGGAACAAGAATTCTGGCGACGCATGCTGTTCGGGCTCGCGGGCGGTTGGGGGCCCGGTTGGGAGTACGGAGTAGCCACGGGGGACTAAAACGGAGAGAGAGTAATGGAGTAGTCGCCACCGGTGTGAACCAGGACAAGATTTAAGGCCCGCATCACCCCTCGCAAGGGAAGACTTCAAACCATTGGGTTCGGAATGGTCCCTACTTATGCAACTTGTAATGTAAAGATTTATGCAATAATCCAACCAAGCTATGATATAATATTTCCAAGTGCAACACAATCCTAGATTCACATGCTTAAAAGTAGGCCTTTGCAACAACAAGCACATAACGTCATAAGAATTCAATCATTCATGTAAATATAAACACAAACAGTCATGGTAACATTTGCGTGTAATGTAAAGGAAATCAAAATGACGACAAATAATATTGTAGGCGCATAACAGAAATAGACAACTAGAGAGGTAATACAAATGCATAGCGTTCAAAGGGGTAACCATATGCTAAGATGGACATGTCGTAATGTGATGCAAGAGGATCTGTTTACCGTATGCATTCGTGCGGCGTTCGTATACACGTTCGAATGGTAAACAGAAGGTTCTCGTTCGAGTAGCGTTCGTAAACGCGTTCGAACGGGAATGAAACAGAATGCACATGTTCGTATGGCATTTGTGAACGCGTTCGAACGGAAATGAAACAGAATACTCACGTTCGTGGGGCGTTTGTGAACGCGTTCGAATAGAAATGAAACAGAATGCTCACATTCGTATGGCGTTCGTGAACGCGTTCGAACGGAAATGAGACCTGATGCATGATAAGGCAAAATGCATGCGCGTTCGAGTTGCATTCGTAAACGCGTTCGAACGGGAACAGACCTGATGCATGAAATGGGACGCAATACATAAACAACAAAATAAAGGGGCGCGGCGAAGTACTGCCGTAAAGGTGGCCTTTTGGGGCTCTTGATCTCTCAAAGAGAGGACCTTTAGACCAACATACTAAGCCCATGCGCGTCACATCACATCATGCATACAAACATAAAGACAATCATATCTAACTAAGTATGCCCGATTGAACACATCTTACATCCAACCGAACACACGTCAACCAGCGCGGCAAAGCATCGTGGTAAAGGGCTTTAAACCCCTCCCCGTAGGGGATCTTTCATTCCACTTACTAAGCCCATGCGCTCGATTGAGTAATGCACAAATAATCAACATGCAGAATTTAGGTGACGAAAAATAAATAAACCAAAGCAACACAAAACAAAAGAGGGTGCCGTTTACTCAAGTGGTACGTGGAGTTGTATCCCAAGTACAGACCGCACTACCGTCCATTCGGATTCGGATATGGAATTTACGTCTGGGTTTCCATCCTATATACCACAAGAGATGACACCCTTTCATTCATCCAATACCCACAACACACATCATACACAAACAATATTCAACAAAGAAGTAAAATACAGTCAAAATAAATAACAAGAATCAAATGAAGATGAGTATGGGAAGTACCCTCAGGTCTAACCTTTTAAGCCGTCTCTCGGACTCGCGTTTCACGAAGATCGGAAGGGGTAATGCTCCGCAACTTTTCTGGTTCAATGGTTTTCCTTTTCCTTCGCTGTACGGCCGCTCGAGCTACTGTTTTCGACTCCGTTTTACTGCTGTTTCCTTGTGGTTTTGCCGCTGTTTCCTCTGTATTTTTTGCTTACTGTTTGTGGACTGTTTTGATGTTCTTGGTGGATTGTTTTGATGTTCTTAGTGAACTGTTTTGGGTGCTCTTTTGGTGTTTTAGGCTACGGTTTTGGTGTGTTTGGGGAGGTATTGGGCTACTGTTTGGGACTGATTTCAGGGGTAGTTTCGGTGCTGTCAGGGGCTGATTTCAAGGGTTAGGGGGCTGCTGTGTGTTGTTCTCGTTAATTTGGTGAGGGAAGGGTTGTTGTGTGTGTTGTTTGTGTTTTGTAGTTTTTTTTTTTGTGATCTAGAGAGTGTCTTGATGTCTTGGGCGTGTATTAGAGAGAGTAGAGAGTTGAGAGGGCTTTTTTTGTGAATGAGCTAGGGAGATTCGAGAGAGTGGAGAGACGGTGTGGCTAGGTTAATGCATGTTTATATAGAAGAGAGCTAGGGTTTGCCTTTGTCTCACAAGGAAGAGATCTAGTTTCCACATTAGGAGTCCTAAGGATGGTATATACAAGATTGAGGGGGGACAAAATATTTTAAATTAGGAAGTCAACTAATCTAAATTGGTGGGTATCTTATTGAATTAGGAAGTCAAATATTTAATTAGCTTTGATTGGTTAGGATTGATTTTAATTAGGAATGATTTTAGTTTAAGTTGGTAATTGTTTTATTTAATTGGTAAATATTTTATTTAATTATTTAATTAATTTAATTATTATCTTATTTAGTTAATGTTTTAATTAATATCTATTTAGTTAAATTGGGATGTGTTTTATGGGCTTTGGGGGGCTAATTGGGCTGGGGTGCGAGGTTAGCAGCAAAACCAGAAATACCGACTCCGTTCGAACGCCAATTCGAACGCGGCACGAACGTCCGCAATCTGCCTGACGTTCGAACGTAGTAACGAACGCAGCACTAACGAAGACAGTGAGCTTGTGAAATGAACTTGATGACGTACTTATTCTGAATTTCCCCTTCCGACCTCCGTTTCCCGCAATATCCTTAGCTAAAAAAGTAGTGCCTCCAATTGATACTCATCATCGGGTTTCACATGCGAAAATGCAATGCCTATAGTCGCCCTCACTTTGATGGGACTTGTGCAGTGTGTGACTTTGAACAATCCTATCAAAGTTATGCAATGCATTTTCACTTACCTTGCTCGCCAGCTGCCACTTGACTTACCATGTGTTGAGTTGAGTTGGATGGTGGGGTGCTGCGACCCCTGGTTCATTCTTGAACCGTGCTGTGATGTGGTCCATTCCCGAACCGTACTGTGAGGTGTCCATTCCCGAACTGTTACTGTGAGATGTCCATTCCCGAACTGTTACTGTGAGGTGGTCCATTCCCGAACCGTTATTGTGAGGTGGTTCATTCCGAACCGTTACTGTGAGGTGGTTCATTCCCGAACTGTTACTGTGAGGTGGTCTATTCCCGAACCGTTATTGTGAGGTGGTTCATTCCTGAACCGTTACTGTGAGGTGGTTCATTCCCGAACCATTACTGTGAGGTGGTTCATTCCCGAACCGTTACTGTGAGGTGTCCATTCCCGAACCTTTACTGTGAGGTGGTCCATTCCCGAACCGTTACTGTGAGATGTCCATTCCCGAACTATTACCGTAAGGTGGTCCATTCCCGAACCGTTACTGCAAGGTGATTCATTCCCGAACCGTGCTTCTATTCTTGGAGTGCCATTCCCAGCTTGTTCATTCCTGAACTGTATTTCCATTCCTGGAATGCCATTCCCGGCTTGTTCATTCTTGAACTCTGTTCCATTCTTGGATTGCCATTCTTGGCTTGTTCATTCTTGAACTGTCCATTCCCGGACTATATCTCCATTCTCGGAGTGTCATTTCCGACTTGTTCATTCTTGAACTCTGCTCCATTCTTGGATCATATCTCCATTTTCGAAGTGTCATTTCCGACTTGTTCATTCTTGAACTCTGCTCCATTCTTGGATCATATCTCCATTCTCAGAGTGTCATTTCCGACTTGTTCATTCTTGAACTCTGCTCCATTCTTGGATTATATCTCCATTCTCGGAGTGCCATTCTCGGCAGAACTGATCTGATGTGATGCGGGCCTCGCCCCCAGAATGCCATACCCGGCAATGCTGACACTGAAGTGGGCCTCGGCCCTAACTGCTACCGATATGGGCCTCACCCCCAGACTGATACTGATGTGGGCCTCGACCCTCGGGATTCATCCCAAACTGATACTGATGATATGGGCCTCGCCCATGTGATCCGTTCCCGAAGACTGCTGACATTGTACTGTTACTGCTTCTGGTTGGCTTGCATTCGGCGCTTTCCTTTTTTCTCCTTTGAAACCTGTTACTACAAAATAGAACAAACACGAAAGGATGCAAAATGCGTTACGTGTATGCATGCATGAATGTTCCTATCCCGTCGGGTTAGGTCTTCCGTCAATTCTCTTGGTGACTGCTTAGCCTTCTCTTCCTCAGACAAGCTATTTCTTCAATCTGTCTACGTTGATCGGCTCAGTGAACTAATTCCCTTCCAAGTCTGATATTTTCACTGGCTCTATTTCCCAATTTCTGAATGTCTATCTTATCTTTTCTGTTTGCTTACTTCGAAGGTTCCCCGTGTTCATCACTGGATTCCATAGTACCAAGGTTGAATGCTTTTCTCAAATATTCTCATATTACAGAAGAGTTTCAGCAAAATGAACGTCTTTATTATTGTTGAGGAAAAGAGTTCGAAAAAGTAACAAAATCAATGTCATTTAAAAAACTGGATCAAATAGACTAGGAGGAACAACTCCATCATCCGCAGCACTGCCTTCTTCCTCGGCCTATGGTTCTTCACTGTCATCCATGTAAGAAGCTTGGTGGTTGATGGTTTCTTTTCATGGGTTGGGTATTTTATGGGAATCTATGAGATCTTGAATTTCATGCCTAAGGCGGGTGCAGTTGTCGGTGTCATGGCCATGTAGCTGGTGGAAGTGACAATAAAGGTTCACATTTATGTGTGGTGGTGGGGGGTGTGGAAGTGGCTTGCCTTCTAAGGGTTTCAAGATTCCTTGTCCCTGTAACTTTTCAAACACCTTCGAAAAAGGTCTACCAAGGTTGGAGAATTGCCTGTTTCTGATGGCAGCGACTTCGGTAGTAGCGGGCTTTGTCTCAGAAGGCCCCCCAAAAGTTCTTTTATTCTGGCCATAAAACTTTCTGTTTTCAGCCTCCTCTTCCTCAATATCCATGATAGTTTCCCTCAACTGTCGAAAATCAAAAATCATCGAAGTCATCCTCCTCAGCTTACTATAAATAGAGGGCTTGGTGCCCTTGATAATCATCTTAATTTGGTCTTTCTCTGAAGGCCGAGTCTCCATTTTCAAAAGCTGGCTTCTCCAGCGATCCACATACTCTTTGAAATTTTCCTCTGGCTTATGTTTAGTGTTCTCCAAATCACGGAGTGACAAGTCAATTTCTAAGTCTGTAACATACTGCTTCAGAAAAGCATCAGCTAGTTCCTTCCAATCTTCTTTAACCTTCTTCTTAAGGCTATGATACCAAACCACATGTGCCCCCTCGAGTGACATCCCAAACATCTTTTGGACTTGGCGCTGTGATAGGCCAATGAACTCATGACTGAGACATATTGCTGCAGATGGACTCTTGGTCTCCATTCCCATTAAACTTGGCCATGTCCGGCATTTTAACTGAGCTGGTAGCTGTTCTCCGAAGGTCATTGCCTCATAATCTAACAACTCTTCATGTTTACCCCTCATTTGGCGGGTAATTGTTTCAACCTGATCCCGAAGCTTCTGAAATTCTGTCTGAGACCCAATCATTTTTCCTGTTGCATACTCTGCTATGTCATCATCAAAAGTGGGGATATCATCCCCCAACCCATTCGGAGGCTCCTCGCACCTCACATTCTCAGAATTTCCCCCAGCACGGGGCACAGCCATATTTGCCATGGCAGTGGTCATGGCTTGCAACTGTTCGGTGACCTTGGCGAGACTGTTTCCCAACTGATCCATACGGGATACCTCAATATCTGATTCACTCATGTCTGTTCCCAGTATTTTGGTGAGTCTTCCCTTTTCCCTAACCCAACGGGAATCTATGATGGCTTTTTGAACACAAGGGTTAGCATGATGTATGTATGCATGATGTGCATAAGAAGTATATAACATATACTAAATCAAATGAAATCTTCAAACAAATCGGCCTATTATCATTTTAGAAGCTTTTGGGACAACTGTCATAAGAGTGAACCCGTCCCAGTTTAAATGGCCCAACGAGTTCATGACTTATGGCAAAGAGCCCAACTAAATCCAAATGATAATATTCCGAACACAATCATAAAATGGCCCTTGTTATTAGAAGCCTTTTGGCCCATTCGTCATAAGATATGTTCTTGTCCTAGTTTAAATGGCCCAACAAGCCCATATCTCATGACAAAAGACTCAGATGGATTCAAATAGCAATGTTCCCAAACATAAGCATACAAGGAAGATATTATAAACATAAAATAATAACTTCTACCGTGTGGCCCTCCATCATTTCAGAAGCTTTGGGCCTAATTGTCATAGGATACGAACTTGCCACAGTTTAAATGGCCCAGCAAGTTCACATTTTTGACAAAGATTCAAATTCATCCAAATGATAATGGTCCTAAAGCACAAGGAAATATTTGTTATAGGCTATACAACCCAGTCTACGCATGGGTTCGTGGGAGTATGGACAAAGGCTCTCATCGGCGAAGGACGGCCCACAACTAGGTCTCCCCAATCAAGGGTTTGAGCAACAAGTGAGCACACCTTTTTTATACACTAAGGTACGTGCCAATGAGCTATGGTGTGTCAGACTGTCAAATGGATTTCCCGTTGTAGATTCCCCAGAGGGAAGGTGGAGCGAGGCTCACTTAAATACCCAAGCCTCTTAGGCTCTTATCGCTTGGTGTCAGGAATAAACAACGAGTCTTCCAAATTAGTCCATCACAATAGGCTACGAGTAGATGGCTATCTAGGTGCCTTCACAACTTTTCCTTCTAGAAAGGTAGTGAGTGAAGGAAGACACCAAACCATTACCTAGCCTTAAAATGCCTTTAATCACAACCCCCATTTCACACATTTGTAGACACGGTTAATTAAAGCATAAATCTATACATTACAAGGCATTATTTCGGGGCCGATTCTCTATCCCCAGTGGAGTCGCCAGACTGTGGGAACACAGGAATCTGGGCGACGCATGCTGTCCCGGGCTCGCGGCCCGGTTGGGAGTACGGAGTAGCCACGGGGGACTAAACTGGAGAGTAATGGAGTCGCCACCCGGTGTGAACCGGGACAAAGATTTAAGGCCGCACTCACCCCTTGCAAGGGAAGACCTCAAACCATTGGGTTCGGAATGGTCCCTTACTTATGCAACTTGTAATATAAAGATTTATGCAATAATCCAACCAAGCCTATGACATATATTTCCAAGTGCAACACAATCCTAGATTCACATGCTTAAAAGTAGGCCTTTGCAACAACAAGCACATAACGTCATAAGAATTCAATCATTCATGTAAATATAAACACAAACAGTCATGGTAACATTTGTGTGTAATGTAAAGGAAATCAAAATGACGACAAATAATATTGTAGGCGCATAACAGAAATAGACAACTAGAGAGGTAATACAAATGCATAGCGTACAAAGGGGTAACCATATGCTAAGATGGACATGTCGTAATGTGATGAAAGAGGATCTGTTTACTGTATGCGTTCGTGCGGCGTTCGTATACGCGTTCGAATGGTAAACAGAAGGTTCTCATTCAAGTAGCGTTCGTAAACGCGTTCGAACAGGAATGAAATAGAATGCACACGTTCGTATGGCATTTGTGAACGCGTTCAAACGGAAATGAAACATAATACTCACGTTCGTGGGGTGTTTGTGAACGCGTTCGAACAGAAATGAAACAGAATGCTCACGTTCGTATGGCATTCGTGAACGCGTTCGAACGGAAATGAGACCTGATGCATGATAAGGCAAAATGCATGCGCGTTCGAGTTGCGTTCGTAAACGCGTTCGAACGGGAACAGACCTGATGCATGAAATGGGACGCAATACATAAACAACAAAATAAAGGGGCGCGGCGAAGTACTGCCGTAAAGGTGGCCTTTTGGGGCTCTTGATCTCTCAAAGAGAGGACCTTTAGACCAACATACTAAGCCCATGCAAGTCACATCACATCATGCATACAAACATAAAGACAATCATATCAAACTAAGTATGCCCGATTGAACACATCTTACAACCAACCGAACACGAGTCAACCAGCACGACAAAGCATCGTGGTAAAGGGCTTTAAACCCCTCCCCGTAGGGGATCTTTCATTCCACTTACTAAGCCCATGCGCTCGATTGAGTAATGCATAAATAATCAACATGCAGAATTTAGGTGACGAAAAATAAATAAACCAAAGCAACACAAAACAAAAGAGGGTGTCGTTTACTCAAGTGGTACGTGGAGTTGTATCCCAAGTACAGACCGCACTACCGTCCATTCGGATTCGGCTACGGAATTTACGTCTGGGTTTCCATCCTATATACCACAAGAGATGACACCATTCCATTCATCCAATACCCACAACACACATCATACACAAAAAATATTCAACAAAGAAGTAAAATACAGTCAAAATAAATAACAAGAATCAAATGAAGATGAGTATGGGAAGTACCCTCAGGTCTAACCTTTTAAGCCGTCTCTCGGACTCGCGTTTCACGAAGATCGGAAGGGGTAATGCTCCGTAACTTTTCTGGTTCAATGGTTTGCCTTTTTCTTCGCTGTACGGCCACTCGAGCTACTGTTTTCGACTCCGTTTTGCTGCTGTTTCCTTGTGGTTTCACCGTTGTTTCCTCTGTATTTTTTGCTTACTGTTTGTGGACTGTTTTGATGTTCTTGGTGGATTGTTTTGATGTTCTTGGTGGACTGTTTTGGTTGCTCTTTTGGTGTTTTAGGCTACGGTTTTGGTATGTTTGGGGAGGTATTGGGCTGCTGTTTGGGACTGATTTCAGGGGTAGTTTCGGTGCTGTCAGGGGCTGATTTCAAGGGTTAGGGGGCTGCTGTGTGTTGTTCTCGTTAATTTGGTGAGGGAAGGGTTGTTGTGTGTGTTGTTTGTGTTTTGTAGTTTTTTTTTTTTTTGTGATCTGGAGAGTGTCTTGATGTCTTGGGCGTGTATTAGAGAGAGTGGATAGTTGAGAGGACTTTTTTGTGAATGAGCTAGGGAGATTCGAGAGAGTGGAGAGATGGTGTGGCTAGGTTAATGCATGTTTATATAGAAGAGAGCTAGGGTTTGCCCTTGTCTAACAAGGAAGAGATCTAATTTCCACATTAGGAGTCCTAAGGATGGTATATACAAGATTGAGGGGGGACAAAATATTTTAAATTGGGAAGTCAACTAATCTAAATTGGTGGGTATCTTATTGAATTAGGAAGTCAAATATTTAATTAGCTTTGATTGGTTAGGATTGATTTTAATTAGGCATGATTTTAGTTTAAGTTGGTAATTATTTTATTTAATTGGTAAATATTTTATTTAATTATTTAATTAATTTAATTATTATCTTATTTAGTTAATGTTTTAATTAATATCTATTTATTTAAATTGGGATGTGTTTTATGGGCTTTGGGGGCTAATTGGGCTGGGGTGCGAGGTTAGCAGCAAAACAAGAAATACTGACTCCGTTCGAACGCCAATTCGAACGCGGCATGAACGTCCGCAATCTGCCTGACGTTCGAACGTAGTAACGAACGCAGCACTAACGAAGACAGTGAGCTTGTGAAATGAACTTGATGACGTACTTATTCTGAATTTCCCCTTCCGACCTCCGTTTCCCGCAATATCCTTAGCTAAAAAAGTAGTGCCTCCAACTGAGACTCATCATCGGGTTTCACATGCGAAAATGCAATGCCTACAATCCCTACGAAAGTGGCTTAGGTTAATTTATTTTAAAGTTGTTTATTTCATTTTGTTTTGTTATTTTGCTCGAGGACTAGCAAAATGTTAGACTTGGGGTGTGATGAGCGAAAAATATATCAATATTTACCGCCCCTTTTACTTAATATTTTGTATAGTTTCTCGAGTTTTATGAACGTTTCGATGTGTTTTTATTTATTTTATAGATAAACTAAAATCGGGACTCAGTGGAATCAATCAGGATGAAATGTGGAACAAAGAAGGGAAAAAACTGGACTAGATATTTGGATTTTGGAGGTTGGAAACTTGAAATGGCGTTCTAACGAATTACAATTTTGGAAATTTCAACTTTGCGTAATTTTTGTATTTTGGCCATAATGTTTTACTACGATATTGGATTGAGTTGATTCAAGTTCCAGATGAAAGAAGACTCAAAGATCTACAACTTTCATGTTTATAAGAATTTCGAATTCTGAGGTTTTCATGACCGAAATTGATGAAAAATCCAAAGTGTGTTATGTGTAATTATTAAAGTCATTATCAAAAAAAAATGGAAAATGACAATTTACAATTGTCAAACTTCCAGCATATTTGGTGGAGGATTTGGTGCCATGTTTGGTGGAGAAATTGGTGGAGAAATTAGTGAAAACCTTTATATTTGCTTGTAAATAGCATGCCAAATTTGATGTAAAACTCATACTTTCTTCTGGAGAATTTACTTAGAATACTAAGATGATAGTATCTTGTTTGTTTAATTTCAGTTTTCTTGTTTAATTTCAGTTTTCTTGTATTTAATTTTTATTTTAAGTAATAAATCTTTCTTTGTTTTACTTAAAAGTATGAGTAGGTAACTTTTTTTCTGTTGGGGTAAGGGTGAAACTTTTATTATTATAATTTAGATTAATATCCCTTATTTTATAATATATAAATTATCTTAAAACCTGACTTAATTGTATACCGTCTTTATGGTCGGTTGGACTTAATTAAATTAATTTTAACCTGACTTAATTGGATACCGCCTTTATGGTCGGTTGGAATTAATTAAAATCTGACTTAATCAGGATACCGCCTATATGGTCGGTTGGTAATATAATACAAATTTATATATTATAATAAGGGAGATTTCTAGATTTCAAATAATAAAAGTGGATCCCCAAACCCCAGTATTTTATTTCATTGTTGTAATTTTTATTTTTTATTTTTAGTTTTCAATTAGTTGCTTGATGTTTTATTTATTTATATCTTTAGTAGTCCTCGATATGTGTCGTAACTAAATACATTATCTAGGATTGTGATGAATTCCAATACCATAACTTTATAAGTTGGTTATTTTGTGTCTTGTATAATGTATAGGTTTATTTATTGAGTCTTAATCTTAATGCTTCTTATTAACTGGCCACTAATAAGATTGATTTGTTAAACTTACTCAATAGTTCACAATCTCACATTCACCTTAGATATTTCCTTCCAGGATAGACATATACCTGTCGGGCGTGGGAAGCCATAATTGAAACTTATCTTAATGAATTCGGAGTTTCTTAATTATCATAGACATATAGTTGATTGGGTTACTTTGAATATTTGCATCTGACTATCGACAGAGGCTTTTGCAAATCTTAGTGTTCCAGGTTAATAAACTGATATATTACATAAACATAAGATAATCACTTCGTCTTTAAAAGAATATTGCAAGAATTCACAACCCTAGATAGTTTCATAATATTGATTACTTTTTAGAATTTACTTTCACATTGTTAAAATCACCAACCAAACAACAATCAATTTTTAGATACTTGTAGAAATTTAACTTCAATATATTAATAGCTTAGGTATTAAGTCCTCGTGGGATCGATACATTTTATACTACTTGAGCGATACGTGCGCTTGCGTTACGTGTGTGATTTCACTTATCAATGACCCCCTCTGAAAGTATGCTTGTCAGTATATCTATTTTCGTGGCCAAGAGATAGACTAGCTGCATTATCAAAGTTAAGTTCATAATGGCACATAAGATAACAAATTTTCAAATAAGAAGTTTACTTTACCTTCTCATGGAATCAGCCTAACTGTTAGTGTCCTAGACTGCCCAAGGTCTCTAAGTCATGATATTGTGTGTTTATGATCAAGTGAATTGCGGAAAAAAAAAACTTACATTCATCGGATGTGTGATTTCAAAAATTCTTTGTATGTTGGAAGCTCCAAGATTTATGTTGAGTGTTTCCAACTCAATGGTGAGTTTCCCTATCACCTCACACGACTTCTTAAGTTCTAGCTTGCTTGATTTTTGAAGCAAAATCAATGGAGAAGAGAACCCAATGTCACGGAAATGATAAAGAAAGGAACAGAGAGTATTTTTGATATTTTATTTTCCAAAAACTAATGCACAAAATTGACTTTCAAAAAGTGTATATGCTTTTCCAAAAAGCTAAACAAATTGTGTTGGAAGAAGTTGCATTAAAAGCTCCCAACTACTTCCATCAACTAGTTGATAATTAATTAAGTTAGTGGGCCCCACCACTTAAATTCAAAATTCAAGTTGGCTTGCTCAACACACTTCGGGCTCGGGTTCGTTTAATCCGATTAAACGAATTTTCCGTCGCGACGTAATTAAATCCAATTTAATTAAATAATAATGCCTTGTAAAATTATTACGAAAGTCATTTGCGAATTAATTCCAAATTAATTCGTTCGCCCGAATTAAAATCTAATTTTAATTCCGCATTGAAATCCGATTTCAATTAATATATCCAATATATTATTTAATCGATTAATTCCAAATTAATCGCGTTTCTCTTCTATTCGAATTTTATCCTAGATAAATTCTTGCTGTAATTAATCATAGATTAATTTTCTCTCTCTCATAATTAATCATAGATTAATTCTGTTCGAGTCAAATGTCATCGGTGAATCTTGGGAAGCGACCCAAGAGATCCCTGGATATGTTGGCAGTAAATACGGTCATCGGACCATCCGAACACGAATGCTCATGGTGATTTTTGGTTCGATGACCGTATTTACTGTCAACATATCCAGGGATCTCTTGGTCGCTTCCCAAAGATTCACCGATGACATTTGACTCGAACAGAATTAATCTAGGATTAATTATGAGAGAGAGAAAATTAATCTAGGATTAATTGCGGTAAGAATTTATCTGGGATAAAATTCGAATAGAAGAGAGAACGCGATTAATTTGGAATTAATCGATTAAATAATATATGGGGTATATTAATTGAAATCGGATTTCAATGCAGAATTAAATTGGATTTTAATTCAGGCGAACGAATTAATTTGGAATTAGTTCGCAAGCGACTTTCGTAATAATTTTGCTAGGCATTATTATTTAATTAAATTGGATTTAATTACGTCACGACGGAAAATTTGTTTAATCGGATTAAACGAACCCGATCCCGAAGTGTGTGTTGAGCAAGCCAACTTGAATTTTGAATTTAAGTGGTGGGGCCCACTAACTTACATCAATTGTCAACTAGTTGATGGAAGTAGTTGGGAGCTTTTAATGCAACTTCTTCCAACACACTTTGTTTAGCTTTTTGGAAAAGCATATACAATTTTTGAAAGTCAATTTTGTGCATTAGTTTTTGGAAAACAAAATATCAAAAATACTCTTTGTTCCTTTCTTCCTCATTGTCGTGACCTTGGGTTATCTTCTCCATTGATTTTGCTTCAAAAATCAAGCAAGCTAGCACTTAAAAGTCTTGTGAGGTGATAGGGACACTCACCATTGGGTTGGAAACACTCAACATAAAGCTTAGAGCTTCCAACATACAAAGAATTTTTGAAATCACACACCCGATCAATGTAAGTTTTTTTTCCGCAACTCACTTGATCATTCACACACAATATCATGACTTAGAGACCTGGGCATGTCTAGGACACTAACACTAACATGTTGAGAACGTCCTCAGGAGACAAGGTTTCATAAGCCATAGACTGGTCAAGGCTTACGTTGGTGGGAAGAAGATGGGCTACGTTTTCCCGCACATCCTCGGTGAAATTGTTGATCCCGAGTAGCGTAGTCCCACTTGGTCTGGAGAAAGGGTGGTCGGGGCTTTGCCTTTCATGCCCATGGTCTCGAGAGAGAGCCCACTCCGCAGGCTCTTCGGTTTCCTCACCCCCGTTCTGGTGGAAGTGTCTTTTGGAGGGTCAGGAGTGAGCAAGTGTTTGGATGGCTGGATGAGTGGAGAGTGCTTGTGTCTGGGTTGACTGCGAAATGTTTGGGGATGGAGGGTAGGTTTGGTATTTGGTTTGGCTGGAAGAAAGGGTACTTGAGGACTCGGGAGGAGGAACGAATGCATGTGTTGATTTTCACCTGGCTTCTGCTGGAATGGAGGTGGTAACTCGTGGACGGGGGAGCTCCAGGACCCACCTCGGGAAGCTCACATAGCCTCCTAAATAATTTGAATTGGACTATTGAAACCATACATGCCTGCAAACAAAGCAAAGTAAGAAAATGAAAATGAGCCAACAGTAGCTCTGGTATTCTGACCTCCTTTTTTGTCATCGTCGCCCAACCACTCTATAAAATTTCAGTGGGCCAGTTGGAACTTACCAATCTGCTTTGACTAGGGTGGTGGAGAGCTCGGGGTGAGTCCCGACTCGGCAAGGGCAGCAGGATTTGAAAAGGTCCCTGTAATGTCCTCCGAATTCAAATGCCTTCTTTACCCTGGCCTGGGTCTCATAGTGACTTTTGGGAGTTACCTCAACAAGTCCAAAAGGCTCAGAATTTAATAGATCATTAAGATCGGTCTGAAGGAAAGAAGAGGTCGGGTCATTACCTCAAACTCGGAAGATGTGGGGGACTGTGATGTGTTTGCCCACCGCCATTGATGCCTTCCCCAAGGACCTATGGCCCAGAACCACTTCTCCTTAAAATTATTGTTAGTGGCTGAGAGATTGGTGATGATGTAGGGGAACCCGGCATGGATGGAAAGGTAATACCAACCCTTATACTCTTTTGGGTTGGCATTCATTCGGTACAACATCTTCAACTCAGAGAATGTCGGCTCTCCCAGCCCGGTTCGGCTCTAGATCATATAAAAATGGGCCAATACCCTCCATCCATTCAGGTTCAATTGGCAAGGGGCTAGATTCATGGCTTCCAGCATCTTTACAAAGTAATTTTTCATGGGCAAGCACAACCTCATGTCAAAGAATGGCGTGTATAATGCCACTTGGTCATCGCATGGGCGGCTCGCCTGATCCCATACACCGGGGACACGTAGTCTGATGGCCTCAAGGATGTCGAACCTTTCCCTCAGTTATTTAGATCGACCTCGGTTATTAATGAAGCCCGATCCATTTCCAGGTTAACAAAGTCAAGCTTGGGGTGACTAGGCTCGGGTCGGGTTTCCCGTTTGTGATTTAACTGATCTTGTTTTTCAAAGATGGTAGGTAGGGTGTTATAGTCGTTGGGACTTTTCCGATCATGAACTGTGTAGGTAAATGCGTGTGGGTGGCGCGTTAAGAAGTAAGATATATGTAGAAGCGAAGCGGGGTTTACCGCTATGCCTATGATGTTCGGCGACCACGACACTGTTGGGCTCACAGCCCGTAGAGAGTACGGATTAGCCCACGGGGACTAAACCGGAGAATAAAGGAGTCACCACCTAGTGTGAACTGGGAAAGATTTAAGGTCGCACTCACCCTCACAAGGGAAGACCTTAAATCGTTGGGTTCGGAATGGTCCATTACTTATGCCAGTATAATGGACGGGTTCACACAATGGTATAGCCAAGTCTTAATGCAAATCATGCATAAAAGCGAATAAAAATGCAACAACATACCCAACCAAAATAATAGTCACAATAACGTGATTCCAAATGCATATTAAATTAAGAAATACGAGATGCGATAGAGAAAATTATAATAAACAATCAAAAATAGGAAAAGAATCAATAAATAAATAGCAAACAAAAATGGGGGGTTAATCACGCATATATGAGTATTTCCCGAGTGGCATGTGGAGTTGTATCCTAAGTACAAACCGCCTACCGGCCATTCGGATTCGGCTACATAATTTACGTCTGGATTTTCATCTGATATACCACAAGGGATAATAACATACATAATCATCAATGCAATAGACACGAAATAATATAACAATGCATGTATGTATAATCATCAAAATGAACAAACATAAATAAAATAAAGGCGAAATAATAATATAACGATAAAAGTGCATAAACAGATAAAAAGATAAAATAACGAAATGCCAAAGAAAGAAAAAAATATTACCAGAAATTTGGCCGTCTTTGATGTAGGGTTTCGCATACCCGGCTGGACGTATTTCACGTCCAACCAGGCATGCAGCTCCCGGACCTATAAATATATATGGTAAGGGTAACCTCAGGTCTTACCTTTTAAGTTGTTTTCTCGGAAGTGCATTAGGCCGTCGCCGGAAGGATCGCAAGTTCGCTGGTTTGTTGTTCATGGTTCACAGTTTTTTGGCTGCTATTTCATGACTTTTTTGGCTGCTATTTCTGGTTGCTGCTCACGCTATCTCCGCGTATTGGTTCACAGTTTTTCGGCTGCTGTTTCATGATTTTTTCACTGATTCCGGTTTACTGTTTTGGTGGTTCTGGTTTACTGTTTCTGGTTTTTTTTTTGAATGTTCTGGTTACTATTTCGGTGATTCTGGTTATTTTTTGGTGGCTGGTTGTTTTTCGGTTTCTGGTTGTTTTTTTTGGTGGCTGGTTGTTTTTCGAATTCTGGTTGTTTTTTGGTGGCTGGTTGGTTGTTTTCGGTTGGTTTTCTCCTTTTCTTTTTCGTTTCGGTGAGTTTTTATTTCTGTTTTTGTTTTTTTCTCTCTCTATTTTTGGTATTCTCTCTCTCGGTTTTCTTTGTTGTTTTTCGGTCCCCTAGGGTTCTTTCCTTCAAGTTACCGCCAAATAAGAAAAAGAAGAGACCCCCCATTGATGATGACTTGGTAACTTTTTTATAATGATTTGAAGGGATCTCCAAATAGGGAAACAAATCTTGTTGATTTGGGTAAAATATTATCAAATTATTTAGGGAATAAAATCTCATAAATTTGGTGATGAGGAGATCTCAAATCTTGTTAAATTGGTAAGGATGGGATCCCAAAATCTCGTTAAATTGGAAAGTGTTGATGCTTTCATAACTAATGAGATTTCATCATATTTGGGAAGATTATGTTGGGGCTTTGGGCCGTGCATGGGTTGCATAGTCAGAGGGTGGATGGGCTGATTGCTGGGGCTGAGGATAATGGACTGACGCAGCAGGGGTTTGAAGCAGAGGCTGACTGAGTGAATCCGAGGCAAGCTAGTGAGTCTGGATCCAATGAGGTGCTAATTTTGGAGGTTTTCCGTCCTTCCGGCATTTGTTTTTCGTAACTTCCGCAACTTTTCAAGTAGTGCCTCCATACGAGGCTCATCATCGGGCTCATGCACAAATGCAGTGGCTACAGTCACCCCCACTTTGATGGGACTTGTACAGTGTGTGACAGTGACAACCCTATCAAAGTCATGCATGCATTTTTACTTACCTGGTTCGTTGGCCATTGCTGGACTTACCTATCGTTTCGCTACTTTTGCGAGATGCTTCGATCTCTGGGATTTATTCCCATACGGATTTGAGTTGATGGCGAGGTACTTCGACCCCTGGGATTCATTTCCTAACCATACCGGGTGTGAGATGTTTCGATCTCTAGTATTCATTCCCGAACTGTACTGGGTGTGAGATGTTTCGATCTCTGGGATTCATTTCCGAACTGAGTTGAGTTGATGTTGAGGTGCTTCGACTGCTGGGATTCATTCCCAAACCATGCTGGGTGTGAGATTCTTCGATCTCTGGGATTCATTCCCGAACTAATTTGAGTTGATGGCGATGTGCTTCGACCCCTGGGATTCATTCCAGAACCATGATGGGTGTGAGATGCTTCGATCTCTGGGATTCATTCCCGAACTGAGTTGACTTGATGGTGAGGTGCTTCGACCCCTGGGATTCATTCCCGAACCATGCTGGGTGTGAGATGCTTCGATCTCTAGGATTCATTCTCGAACTGAGTGGAGTTGATGGCGAGATATTTCGACCTCTTGGGATTCATTCCCGAACCATGCTGAGTGTGAGATGCTTTAATCTCTGGGATTCATTCACGAACTGTGTTGAGTTGATGGCGAGGTTCTTCGACCCCTAGGATTTATTCCTAAACTATACTGGGTGTGAGATGCTTCGATCTCTAGTATTCATTCCCGAACTGAGTAGAGTTGATGGTGAGGTACTTCGACCCCTATGATTCATTCCTGAACCATGCTGGGTGTGAGATGCTTCGATCTCTAGGAATTCTCGAGCTGAATTAAGTTGATGGAGAGGTGCTTCGACCCCTGGGATTCATTCCCCAACCATGATGGGTGTAAGACGCTTTGATCTCTGGGATTCATTCCCGAATTGAGTTGAGTTTATGGCAAGGTGCTTCGACCCATGAGATTCATTCCCGAACCATGCTGGTGTGAGATGCGTCGATCTCTGTGATTCATTTCCGAACAGAGTTGAGTTGATGGCAAGGTGCTTCGACCTCTGGGATTCATTCCCGAACTGAGTTGAGTTGATGGCGAGGTGCTTCGACCGCTGGGATTCATTCCCAAACCATGCTGGGTGTGAGATGCTTCGATCTCTGGGATTCATTCCCGAACTAAGTTGAGTTGATGTCGATATGCTTCGACCCCTGGGATTCATTCCAAAACCATGCTGGGTGTGAGATGCTTCGATCTCTGGGATTCATTCCCGAACTGAGTTGACTTGATGGTGAGGTGCTTCGACCCCTGGGATTCATTCCCGAACCATGTTGGGTGTGATATGCTTCGATCTCTAGGATTCATTCTCGAACTGAGTGGAGTTGATGGCGAGGTATTTCGACCTCTTGGGATTCATTCCCGAACCATGCTGAGTGTGAGATACTTTGATCTCTGGGATTCATTCAAAAACTGTGTTGAGTTGATGGCGAGGTTCTTAGACCTCTGGGATTTATTCCTAAACTATACTGGGTGTGAGATGCTTCGATCTCTAGTATTCATTCCCGAACTGAGTAGAGTTGATGGTGAGGTACTTCGACCCCTATGATTCATTCCTGAACCATGCTGGGTGTGAGATGCTTTGATCTCTAGGAATTCTCGAACTGAATTAAGTTGATGGAGAGGTGCTTCGACCCCTGGGATTCATTCCCCAACCATGATGGGTGTAAGATGCTTTGATCTCTGGGATTCATTCCCGAATTGAGTTGAGATTATGGCAAGGTGCTTCGACCCATGAGATTCATTCCCGAACCATGCTGGGTGTGAGATGCGTCGATCTCTGTGATTCATTTCCGAACAGAGTTGAGTTGATGGTGAGGTGCTTCGACTGCTGGGATTCATTCCCGAACCATGCTGGGTGTGAGATGCTTCGATCTCTGGGATTCATTCCCGAACTGAGTTGAGTTGATGGCGAGGTGCTTCGACCCCTGGGATTCATTCTCGAACCATGTTGGGTGTGAGATGCTTCGATCTCTGGGATTCATTCCCAAACTACGTTGAGTTGATAGCGAGGTGCTTCGACCCTTGGGATTTATTCCCGAACCATACCGGGTGTGAGATACTTCGATCTCTGGGATTCATTCCTGAAATGTATTAGGTGTGAGATGCTTTGATCTCTTGGATTCATTCCTGAACTAAGTTGAGTCGATGGCGAGGTGCTTCGACATATGGGATTCATTCCCGAACCATACTGGTTGTAAGATACTTCTATCTCTGGGATTCATTCTCGAACTGAGTGGAGTTGATGGCGAGGTGCTTCGACCCCTTGGGATTCATTCCCGAACTATGCTGGGTGTGAGATATGTTAATTTTTAGGATTCATTCCCGAACTATATTGAGTTGATGGCGAGGTGCTTGGACCCCTTGGATTTATTCATGAACTATGCAGGGTGTGAGATGCTTCGATCTCTGGGATTCATTCCCGAACTGAGTTGAGTTGATGGTGAGGTGCTTCGACCCCTGGGATTCATTCCCGAACCATGATGGGTGTGAGATGTTTCGATCTCTGGGAATTCCCGAACTGAATTGAGTTGATGGCGAGGTGCTTCGACTCATGGGATTCATTCCCGACCCTTGATGGGTGTGAGATGCTTTGATCTCTGGGATTCATTCCCGAATTGAGTTGAGTTGATGGCGAGGTGCTTCAACACCTGGGATTCATTCCCAAACCATGATGGGTGTGAGATGCTTCGATCTCTGGTATTCATTCCCGAACTGACGACGAGGCGCTTCGACCTCTGGGATTTATTCCCTAATCATATTGGGTGTGAGATACTTCGATCTCTGGGATTCATTCCCGAACTGAGTTGAGTTGATGGCGAGGTTCTTCGACCCCTGGGATTTATTCCCGAACCATGGTGAGTGTGAGATGTTTCGATCTCTGGGATTCATTCCCGAACTGACGGTGAGGCGTTTTGACCTCTGGGATTCATTCCCGAACCATATTTGGTGTGAGATTCTTCGATCTCTGGTTTTCATTCCTAAACTGTTGATAATGTAGGCCTCAACCCTGGGATTCATTCCCAAAACTAATGATAATGTGGGCCTCGACCCTGAGATTTATTCCCAAACTGCTGAACTGATGTTGGTGAAGCGCTTCGACCCCTAATCATTCCTCATTCTCAAGGCTCTTTACTCGTACTCATTCCCGAGGTTGTTATCCATTCTCAGAGTTCATCTCCATTCCCGGAGTTCTTCATCCTCATTCCCAAGGTTGCTCTCTGTTCTCGAAGTTCCTCTCCATTCCCGGAGTTCTTGATCCTCATTCCCGAGGTTGCTCTCCATTCTCGGAGTTCCTCTCCATCCCCATAGTTCTTCGTCCTCATTCCCGAGGTTGCTCTCCATTCTTAGAGTTCTTCTCCATTCTTGGAGTTGCTCGTCCTCATTCCCGTGGTTACTCTCCATTCTTGGAGTTGCTCACCCTCATTCCCGAGGTTCCTCTCCATTCCTGGTGCTGCTAGTCCTCATTCCCGAGGTTCCTCTCCATTCTTGGAGTTGATCGTCCTTGCCCTTTTTCTTTTTCTTCAAAGCATGCGAACACAAAACAAAAACTGTGTGTTTGCGACGTGTATGCATGGATGCATTCCCTATTCTGATGGGGTTTCTTTGTCCTATTGTCTTGATGTCATCCTTGGTTAGGCCTTCCTTGCGCTTGAGGGTTTTCTTCACCCCTTTAGGAATCCTTTTGCCCTTTGTCTATAAAAATCTATGGGTGCCCCATTGGCCTGCTTACAGTTTCCTTCTAACAATTCTCCTCTGGTGATTGCTCAGTTCTCTTTGGTCCCATGGCTCAAGATCTCGTTGTGTCCCTCATTCGCGGGGTGGTAGACTAGTCATCCCCAGACCTGGCTCAGCTTTCTGCTCTCTGTTACCTACACCGGGTCAATGTGGATTACGCCTTTTCAATAGCGGCCTCATCCTTTTGGGATATTGAAAATCATTTCCTCTGATTCCCAGATTTTGAAATATACCCTCTCTCTTAGGAGTTTGCTACCATTCTCGACTTGCATTTTTCTCATACTATCATTCCCGCGGTGTCGCGTTTCCAATGTCTATACCCTCAGGAAGCCTCTGAAGCTTTCCTTGTTTTGCAGGTTTGTTCTATCTTTTGCCTAAGTTTTCCTTCCGGATTTTCAACTTAGCGGATTGCTCTATCTTGCCTGAGTCGCCTTTTTAGGTTTTCAACTCAGCGGGCTAAAAAATTTTCTTTTAATTTTTTTTTTTTCAGATCTGGTTACAAGAAAATTTAAGACTTATTGTTCCTCCATCGGCTCCTGTCTTTATTTCTTATGGCCTTTGGCACCACCTTGCTCGTCCTTTCCGCTTCTTAGACCATTTCCAGACTAAATGGTCTTAACATCGAACGTGGCCCGTCGCTGCCCTAGGGCCTCCTAACGCTATTTCTCCTAGATCTCTTGACCTTAGTCTAGCATCTAAGAAACAAAAGATGTGATTTGTAATTACTTGACTCTAATCTTTCCCGGTTAGCTGGGATTTATGCAATCTATGAACATCTTGAACATTTGTTTCAATAAAGGCGTTTGCATTACTTCTTAGTACATATGTAGGAAATAATAAACCGCATTACAAGGATACCTAATGCTAGCTGTTTGAACCTCCGCGAGGCTCATTCCTGCTCAGGAAATCCTGCCTCTGCTAGTACCCGCATTGACTATATCTTTATTTCCACTGGTAACACTGCCTCCATCCTGTAAACCAAAGCATAGGGTGTGGCTCATGTTGCCGTTCTCACCGAAGTTCTATACCCCCACAGGGCGTACGATAGTTTGTCAGCCCAATCTTTATAACTTTTTGTCATCTTAGCTATTATTTTCTTTATGGTTTTTTTTTGCCGCCTCCACCGCCCCATTAGCCTGTGGCCTGTAAGGTGATGATTTGTGATGCCATATCTCATACTTCTACAACATCGCCTTTGTTTCTCCCTGAAATTGGACTCCATTGTCCGTCACAATGTGATGTGGCATTCCATATCGACATACTATATTACGGGCTATGAACTTGGCCATCTACTTCGTCGTAACATTACGGAATGACTCGGCTTCCACCCATTTCAAAAAATAATCTACCGTCATTACTATGAAGCGGTGTCCATTTGATGTATGTGGCCTGATTTCTCCAATCATGTCAATACCCCACGCTGAGAAAGGCCATGGTTCTGACACTCCGTGCAATTTCATAGGCGGCAGATGGTTCAAGTTGCTGTGTACCTGGAAATTGTGATAGTGCTTCACCAGCTTTGCACAGTCGGCTTCCAAGGTCGACCAGTAAAATCCATGTCTCACTATCTTGCTAGACAAATTCAATCCATTCATGTACAGTCCACATAACCCATCGTGCACCTCTCTCATCACCTTCTGAGCCTCTTCTTTTCTTAAATATTTCAGCTGGACATCATTGGCTTGTCTCTTGTACAGCTCTCACATCAAGCTCACACATACTGGGAAGCCAATTTCTGAATGGATATTTTGTCTTTCTTGCTGAATCCTTCTGGGAATTCTCCACGTTCTTGATACTGCAGAATGTCGTAGTACCAAGGTTTTCCGTCGTCAACTTCTACTTCCAAGATTCTCTCTATCTCATAACTGGGTCTGCTAGCTGTTGTCAGCACAAGGGGCCTCATTACCAGTTTTTTTGGGTTTTCCCAAGTTGCAACTATGGTGGCTAATGCGTCTGCCATTTGGCTCTATTCTCGTGGCAAGTGCTGGAATTTACAGTCGGGGATAGCCTGTACCAACTTCCTGAGATGGAGTAGGTAGGGTCTCAACCAGTCTTCCTTCAATTCCCATTCCTCTTGCATCTGTCGAACTACCAACATCGAGTCTCCATAAACTTCTATGTCCCTAGCTCTTAGGACTATCAGTGCTTTCAGTCCAAAGACACATGCTTCATATTCGGCCATGTTGTTGGTTACTCTGAACGTCAACCTTTTGGCCATAGGTAGGGTTTCTCCTTCGGGGGTTACTATCACAATTCCTATACAACTCCTTTGTAATTTACCGCCCCGTCGAAATACATTTTCCACCCCTGAATCGTTATGGCTTGAACCTCCTCGTCCGGGAATTCGAACTTATACTGATCTCCTTCTATGGGTTGTAATGCCAAGAATTCCGCTACGGCTCGTGCTTTGATTACCTTAGAGGTGAGGTAATCTATATCAAACTTCATCAGCAATACCAACCATCTTCCCAACTTCCCTACCAGTGAGGGTACTGACTGTAAAAACTTTAGGGGATTCTCATTTGCTACCACTTGTATCTTATAGGATTGTAAGTAATGACGCAACTTCGGGAAGCCCATATCACCGCACAAACAGATCTTTTCCACCTCTTGATAACAGGCTTCATACGAAAGCATCTTTTTACTAAGGTAGTAGACTGCATGTTCCACCCCTGTCTCATCTGCCTGTACCATCATCGCCCCCAGTGCTTCGGGTTCTATGGCCAAATACAACACCAAGGGTTTGCCCGGCCTTGGAGGTTTCAAGACGGGCGGTTTAACCAAGTATTCTTTGATTTTGTCAAAAGCTTCTTAACATTGCCTGTTCCACTCCACAGGCTGGTCCTTCCTCAACAGCTTGAAGATAGGCTCACATACTAATGTTAGCTTGGCAACAATTGATATACTGGATTTTCCTAAGAAATTCTCTAACTTCCTTTTCTATATTCGGTGCGGGCATCTCGGTAATTGCCTTGATCTTTTTAAGGTCCACTTCTATCTCTCTCATTCCTACCGTATGCCCTAACAACTTTCCGGATGCTACCCCAAACACACACTTCTTGGGGTTGAGTTGGAGGTTGTACTTATCGACTCTTTGAAGGAATTTCTCCAACGCTTCCATATATACGGCCCTCATCTCTGATTTAACCATCAAGTCATCCATGTATACCTCAATTTCCTTATGCATCAAGTCGTGAAATAATGCAGTGGCCATTCGTTGATAAGTGGCTCCCACATTCATAAGTCCAAACGGCATCACCTTGTAACAATATGTACCCCACTCAGTGACGAAGGCAGTCTTATGCTTGTCTTCTTCGGCCATGAAGACCTGGTTATATCCTGAGAATCCATCCACAAATGAGTACATAAAAGGTAAAGTCGCTTGTAACAATATGTACCCCACTCAGTGACAAAGGCAGTCTTATGTTTGTCTTCTTCGGCCATGAAGACCTGGTTATATCCTGAGAATCCATCCACAATGAGTACATAGAAGGTAAAGTCGCGCTATCAACCACAACGTCTATTTGGGGTAGGGGAAAATAATCATTTGGGCAAGCTTTGTGGAGGTCCCTATAATCCACGCACATTCTGACATTTCCGTCCTTCTTCGGTACGGCACAATGTTGGCTAACCACTCGGGGTACTTCACCACCTCTAAGAACCCCACATCTATCTGCTTCTTGACTTCTTCCCTAACGTTTTCAGGCCCATTCTGACCTAATTCTTCGGAGCTTCTATTTTACTGGTCTCATGTTCGGATAAGTTGGTATCATGTGCTGGGCAATACCCCTATTTACTTCTGGCATGTCTTAATAGGACCAGGCGAATACTTTTGCATATTTTATTAATATTCTCTCTAATTCTTTCCGTTCATCAGAGGTAACCTCACTTGCAATTGAAACTTCCTTGGGGTTTTCACATGTACCAAGATTAAATGCATTTGTCTTTGTTGAGTCAATGTCAAATATGCTCATACCATGAATGTTATGATGCAGACTAACAGGAAAAGACTCGAACAAGTAAGCAAAATCAATGTCTTTATTATTAATAAATGTAGGATTATAATCAAATAAATTAGGAAAATAAACATCTTCGTAATTTATAGCCTTGTCTTCTTCCGTCTTCTTACTTTCTTCGAGCGTCAGATTCTCCAACTACAGTAGTTCTTCTTTCTATTTATCGTCCTCTTTTGCAACTTCCTCTGCCTGTGGTTCTCTGCCCATCACATCCTTGAAGATTTCGAATCCCGATACTATGATCCCATTGACTTCTATAGGTTCAGGCTCTCCTTGATATCATGTGGCTTTCACAAAGTATTCCATCAACTTCATCCTTTTTTTCTTGGTCTTCGACTCATTCCCATTGGATTCATACCCCAATCCTCTCTTATTGGTCTGCCCCTTGAAATCTGACATTGTTCTTATTCCTTGGCCTTTAGCACTCAAACCTGTGCCCGTTCATATTTCATTTTTTCCATGATTCTAGCCACTTTAGGGTCCACCCATTCTTCGAAGCTTGCAGCCACTTGGAACCTTGTGAAAGGTTGTATATCTAAAGCAGCTATATCATTATCTACTTTAGCCCTGATTGTGACGACTTCCTCTCCATGAAAGAACTTAATAACCTGGTGCAAAGTGGACGGCACGCCCCCAAGTCTATGAAACCATGGCCTCCCCAATAACAGAGCAAATGTAGCTGGGATATCAAGCACTGTGAACTCCACCTTGTCTTCTATCGGGCCCACTTTGACTATTGTTATGAAAGTACCTTCGAATCCCCGTTTTTTATCGTCATATGCTTTGATAGTCATGCTAGAGTGGCTTAAATCTGTTGTCCGCATATCCAACCTTGACAGAATATTCAAATGGCACACATTGACAGATGAGCCATCATCCACCATCACACAAGATGTCTTCTTGCCTTTTACTTCTGCTTTTATGAATAGCGGCTTGTTGTGATTCCTCCCCTCCGTCGGTGCTCTTCTTCAGAGAATGTTATCATCTGCCTACCTTCTTTCTGTACCGACCCTACGAACATTGTTGGGTTTGCATCTTCAGATACCATTATCTTGCTTAGAGCTTCTACCATGGCACAGATGTGCTCTTGAGTGGTGCATAATTCCTCTCATATGCTCACTTGTGCTCGTGTCTTCTTCAATTGACGCAACATAGTATCCCCATCGGTGTTATCAATATTCTCTATCACCTCTCGACCTTCTTTTAGCACTTCTTTGCCTTTCTCCATTACATCATTATAAAAATATCCACTGCGAGTCATCCCATTTACCTCCTCTTCGTCACTGTTCGAGAAATTTTCCCAGAAATTTCTCCCCTACTCTATTTCATCTTCACTGCTGTTGTCCCATATCCCCATGCAAGAAGCTTGGTGGTTGAGAGTTTAGAGGACAAAGCTTTCGGGCAGGCCAGAGTTGATCATGTAGGTGGGTGATGGAACGGAGTGGTAGTTGGGTAGAAGGTTTCTGTGTGTGTTGGGTTGTTCTTTTCCTGGGTCAGATATCTCATGGGTGTCAATAAGGTCTTGGATCTCATGCCTGAGGCGGGCGCAGATGTCAGTTTCATAGCCTTTTTGCTGATGGTAGTGACAGTATAGGTTTAGGTCGAGGTGATGTGGCACAGGGTTTGGAAGTGGTTTATGTTCTAAGGGTTTTAGGAGTCTTTGCCTCTTCATCTTTTCAAACACCTTTGACCAATGTCTACCAAATTGAAGAATCGCTTGTTTCTGATGGCGAAAAATCCAGCAGAAGCGAGCTTGGTCCCTGAATGATCTTTCTATTCTGGCCATAAAACGTTTTATTCTCGGCTTTCTCTTCCTCGATATCCATGACAGATTCTATAACTGTCTAAAATCGCTAATCAAGGAGGTCATCATTCTCAGCTTATTATAAATGGAGGGCTTGGTGCCCTTAATGATCATCTTAATCTGGTCCTTTTCCGAGGGCCGTGTCTGCATCTTCAAGAGCGGGCTTCTCCAACGATCCACATAATCTTTGAAGGTCTCTTCTAGCTTCTATTTGGTGTTTTCTAGGTCACGGAGCGACAAGTTTATCTCTATGTCTGTGACATATTGGTTCAAGAAGGCCTCCACTAATGCCCTCCAGTCATCCTTGACCTTTCTCTCCAGGCCATGATACCATACTACGGGCGCCCCTTCCAGTGACATCCCTAACATTTTCTGTACCTGGTGCTTCGACAAACCTACTGAACTCATCACTGAAACATATTATCGGCGATAGACCATAGGATCTCTGTTTCCGTTGAACTTGGCCATGTCAGGCATCTTAAACTGGGGGGCAGTTGTTCTTCGAAAGTCATCGCATCATAGTCTAATAGATCTTCATGTTTTCCCTCATCTTGCGGGTAACTGACTCTACTTGTTCTCTAAGTTTCTGTAACTCTTCCTGAGGCCCGGCTATCCTTCCTGCGGCATACTTGGCCATGTCATCATCAAAAACATGGATTTCTTCGCTCACCCTATTCGGGGGCACCTCACGCCTTCCATCCTCGTTGTTTTATGTTCCCAATGTGCGGGGGTACTGTCAGACTAGCCACAACATTGGTCAAAGCTTATAGTTGCTCGGTAATTTGGGTGATATTGGTCTCCAATTGATCCATGCGGGAACCTTCACTGTCTGACGCATGTATGCTTGCTAACCTCTTCTTGACAAGTCTTCATTCTTCTCTAACCTAACGGATATCTATGATGGCTGTTAAGACAAGGGGTTAGCATGATGCGTTTGTGCATGACATGCATGAGATGCATATGGTTATCAAAACCGCATATACCCTTCCGACCTTATTCCTCCCACACCCATAGTAAGTCTATTTCTGCCCTAGGTATAACTCATTTTATGCACCAATGTGGGGTACACAAAGATCGTTCTCTCCTACGCTACATGGGTGAACCTTGGCTAACTCAGTCCCTTTTCATCAGTAAAAGACAAAGACCGCCCATTTATAAGATTGACTAAGCCTATTATGGGATCGTGCCATTGTCTGGAAACGACAAATTGGGCCCTCGGTAATCACGGTTGTGGCGGATACGGACTTGGAGATATCCAAAAGTATATAAATATGTCATAGCAATGTACCCTTCCTGGATGAAAGCCAGTACGGATATCGGACTCATGCATCTGCATATTCGGATCATATTTGGACCTTCTAAGCCCATCAAGGTTTTCATACAAGTTGCCCGTTATCATTTAAAGCGTTCAATCAGATTATTACGAGGTGTAAACTTGTCCCAGTTGAAAAGGCCCCAAGTTTACACTTTTGCGATAAGGTGGCTAAATAACTTCAAATGATAGGGGGCCCAAACACAAGGTGGCCCATCGCCACTTTGAAAACTTTTGGCCCAATCATCATAAGATACAAAATCGTCCAAGTTTAAGTGGCCCAATAAGTTCATATCATATGAGGAGAAGCCCAAATGGATCCAAATGATAATGGGCCCAAACACAAGCATGGGGTAGCTTTTATAGGACACATAACTATGGTTCATAAGTGGGCTTACAACGGTATGGACAAGGCTCTAATTGGTGAAGGATTGAACACAACTAGGTCTCCCCACTCAAGCATTTGAGCGATCAAGTGAGCACACATTTTTTATACCTAGGGTACGTGCCAGCGAGTGATGGTTATCATCACATAACGAACCGCCGCCTTGAGTGAAAGCAACTTCACTATATATGACGCCATCGGGGGTAAGAAGGGTATGCAAAATATATGAGACTTGGTTAACCAAAGCCAGGGCCACGGACACTACAAGGCATTATTTCAGGGCCGATTCTCTATCCCTAGTGGAGTCGCCATCTGTAGGAGCGAAGCGGGGGTTACCGCTATGCCTATGATGTTCGGAGACCATGACACTGTTGGGTTCGCAGCCCATAGAGAGTACAGATTAGCCCGCGGGGAGCTAAACCAGAGAATAAAGGAGTCGCCACCCAGTGTGAACTGGGAAAGATTTAAGGCTGCACTCACCTCTCGCAAAGGAATACCTCAAACCGTTGGGTTCGGAATGGTCCCTTACTTATGCCAGTATAAGGGACGAGTTCACACAATGGTATAGCCAAGTCTTAATGCAATTCATGCATAAAAGCGAATAAAAATATAACAACAAAAATGGGGGTTAATCACACATATATGAGTATTTCCCGAGTTGCACGTGGAGTTGTATCCCAAGTACAAACCGCACTACCATCCATTCGGATTCGGCTACGAAATTTATGTCTGGGTTTCCATCTGATATACCACAAGGGATAATAACATACATAATCATCAATGCAATAGACCACGAAATAATACAACAATGCATGTACGTATAATCATCAAAATGAACAAACATAATAAAATAAAGGTGAAATAATAATATAACGATAAAATTTCATAAATAGATTAAAAAAAAAATAATAACGAAATGCCAAAGAAAAAAAAATGTGACCAGAAATTTGGCCGTCTTTGATGTAGGGCCTTGCATACCCGGCTGGACGTATTTCACGTCCAGCCAGGCATGTAGCGCCCTGAACTATAAATATATGGTAAGGGTGCCATCAGGTCTTACCTTTTAAGTTGCTTTCTCGGAAGTGCGTTAGGCCATCGTGGAAAGGATCGCGGGTTCGCTGGTTTACTGTTCACGATTCACGGTTTTTTGGCTGTTATTTCTGGTTACTGCTCACGCTGTCTCTGCTCACTGGTTCACGGTTTTTTGGCTGCCGTTTCATGGTTTTTTCGGTGATTCTGGTTTGCTATTTCGGTGGTTCTGGTTTGTTATTTCTGGTTTTTTTTTTAGTGGTTCTGGTTTGCTATTTCTGGTTGTTTTTTCGGTGGTTCTGGTTTGCTATTTCGGTGGTTCTGGTTATTTTTTGGTGGCTGGTTGTTTTTCAGTTTCTGGTTGTTTTTGGTGGCTGGTTATTTTCGGTTTCTGGTGTTTTTTGGTGGCTGGTTGGTTGTTTTCGGTTGGTTTCTCCTTTCTTTTTCGTTTCGGTGAGTCTTTTTTGTGTTTTTATTTTTTTTCTCTCTCGGTTTTCTTTGTTTTTTTCGGTCCCCTAGGGTTATTTCCTTCAAGTTGTCACCAAAGAAGAAAAAAAAAAGAGCCCCAACTCCCCTTGATGATGACTTGGTCCATTTTTATAATGATTTGAATGGATCTCCAAATAGGGAAATAAATCATGTTAATTTAGGGAAAAATAATATCAAATTATTTAGGGAATAAAATCTCATAAATTTGGTGATGATGAGATCTCAAATCTTGTTAAATTGGTAATGATGGGATCCCAAAATCTCGTTAAATTGGAAAGTGTTGATGCTTTCATAACTAAGGAGATTTCATCATATTTGGGAAGATTATGTTGGGGCTTTGGGCCGTGCATGGGCTGCATAGTCAGAGGGTGGATGGGCCGATTGCTGGGGCTGAGGATAATGGACTGACGCGGTAGGGGTTTGAAGCAAAGGCTGACTAAGTGAATCTGAGGCTGGCTAGTGAGTCTGAATCCAATTAGGTGCTAATTTTGGAGGTTTTCTTTCCTTCCGGCATTCGTTTTTCGCAACTTCCGTAACATTTCAGGTAGTGCCTCCATACGAGGCTCATCATTGGGCTTATGTAAAAATACAGTGTCTACAATATCAATGTGAGTAGGGATGAGGTCTTCGAGTCCGCCTTTCCTGCCAAGTCAAAACCCAAGGTTGAAGGTCACTAAACCTCTAGAATTAGTCCTATAATTAGTAGAGTTGTCGTGGAAACTAGGGTATATTGTGTCATCGTCTCTACCAATAGGTTAAGTTAACCCTAAACATCCTAGAAATGACAAAATAGTAAAATGTAAAGCATTATACTGTTGGGGTTTCAGGCAGTATTTACGGGTAACGCAACGGAATGCCCGAAAATCAAATTTTCTGATTTCTTTTATTTTTCTTGGGTAATTAAAATAAACTAATTTATTTTAATCACTCAATACTCAACAAAACATATTTTTACCCAAAAATTCAGAATTTTTCAATATTACCGAAAAGCCCCTAAACTTTACATTTTGATCATTTTAGTCCTAAATTGTCAAATATAATTTTGAGTGATTCCAAATCATTACCAAAATGATTTTAAACATGTCATACACATCAAAACACAATTACAACCGAAAATCTCATATTTTCTACAAATTGCCATGAAGCCCTCTAAGTTTTAATTTTGATCAATTTGGTCCAAACTTTTTCAAAATAAGTCAAGATCAAATCCAATCAACACCAAATTAAATATACATCATATATACATCATTATAAAACACATATATGAAAAGCCCCAAATTTGGAAAGGGTATAAACCCTAATTTTACAAATTGAACAAATTACACCAAATTAATTCAATCCAAAACTTTAATCTAATCTCTACAACACCAAACAAGTCTCACCACCATGAAAAAACTCAAAAATAATTCTAGGTCATTATTAAGCGGCCTAACAACTCTAGAATGGCAACCAAGTCATCTAATGGCTAAAAGAAAGCTTAATAACACCTTATAAGCATTCTTCTTTAACATGCATCCTAACAACTTTCATCTAAGATTTCAACACAAATATTACACACTAAAAGTAGTAGAGAAAAATGCAAATATCATATGTTAAAGCTTGGAACCTTAGAAATATTTTCCCAGTTGAAAAGAAATTGAAAAAACTTATTTTATTTCAATATTTCTTCAAATATTCTTCCTTTTGCTTTCTTTTCTCTCAACTTTTCTTTGTAATATTTTGGAGTCTTAGCTTATTGTGTTAATGAAGCAAATGAAAAATGATAACATTTATACCTAGGGTTGGCTGACTTTTACAAGGATAAAATGGTAATTTAGATTTTTCAATTTTTTTTAATCAAATTCAAAGAATTCAAAGTCAAAAATGCTACCATTTTCAAAAAGCCAAATACATGTGCACCAATCAAAATTAGCCATTTAAAAGCATAATAATGATAAAGATAAACATATTAAATATTCTAATTATTTAACAATTAAATAATTAGAGAATTACTTAATACAAATATTAAATACATGTATCATATTTACATTAAATATTCCATAATACATATATTTTGAACACATGTCAAAAACTTTATTTGACAAATAATTAATATGTATTTAATAAAATCAAGTATTTAATCTAAATACACAATAGTTAGAAAACGGCCGGGTAACCCTTTAAGCATGTATTTTTCGTTTAACCGTTAAACGATTTATAAATTATCAATATTATTTATAATAGCTGCCCTAGTGCTCTACAAGTATATTTCATTAGTGAAACTCTCTAGATTCAGGCATATCCGTCACGAAATCCAATTCCGTGTCCATAATCTACCCACCCGTAAATTATGACGACCACGGATAAACTCGATGAATCATACAGGTCGAGGTCACTGCATACGTATAATTCATCTGTCACAGGTATCCGGATTATTCCAGAGATATAGATATAAACATCAAATCTCTATAGGTATAATATCGTCGATGATTCTATTAGTAATCTCTCATTAACACTTAGAACTCACTTCTATAGTGTACCACAGGCCCATGGATCCAACAGATTGCTAATTCCATAATGGATACATATGCTCTGTACACAAAATCGATGAATCCTTATCTTGATACACACAGGATGACATGAGGATCAGTCCACACCCAAGGAATAAGCAGAGGTCTGATCTAAATAGATCGGTGACATGACTGCCATCAAAGTGTGGAGGATACCTCATACATCCACGGTGGTATCTCAAGTCAAAAGACCACTATACTCACTCGACCCGAGAAGATTCTTATTGACGTTGGTGTACCATCTATTAAGAATCTTCGATGAGTCATTCAGTGTTTATCCGATATAAATACCTACATATCTATATGAGTCTCCAAGACTCATGGTTCATTGAGAAACCATTGAAATCCAAGATTCCAGTATACAACATATACCAATGTCAGCGGGTTTACTTAACTGACCAAGTAATGTAAACCTTGACCAGGAACAATCTAAGAATGACAATGTTATGATACAACTCAATGTCAGTTGCGACGCTTTTGTAACTGTATCATAACCAATCATTCTATGGTCATTTACATCTTTACCATATAATAAAAGAATTCATATTATAGAAACTTTTTATTTTATTCATAATAAAATATTTACACAAGTATTTACAAGGAAATACAAGAGAAATTGGCACTCAAAACACCAATCCTAACATATACAAGGCAAAAAACACCCATGGAGAACCCACAAAACACACACTTTTTTCCTAACAAACCAAACCCAGAAGAAACACCTCCAAACAGACACAAAATAGGAACACATCTACACAAGAACAAACTCACCCCTCATGCTGCCATTAATGCCCCAGAACAACGCATAAAGCAACACAAGCATACACACAAATAGGTCATTCTCATTATCACAAACAAATAAGTAGAAGCATAAACAATGAGAGAATAAGTCAGAAAAGAACTTACTTGCAGAAGCTTGAAAATGGTGGTGAGGGATGCTCGAAGTTACGGAGGAATTTTTAAAGCTCATAGATTTCTTTAAGAGAAGACGAAGTGGTAAAAGAAGGGCTTGAAGTGGGGCATCCTTTAAATAGGGTTACTCGGGCTCGTTTTGGAACGTCAGATTGAGGCAGGTGTAAGGGATCAGCGACACGTGCAAGGATGATCTCAACTATTAAATTCAAACGAAAGGCCAAGATTGAAGCTACTGTTTGGGTTGGACACAACTGTTTTTGGTTTTGGCGCACAAATAATGAATCTGCGACACCTGGCGATTCAGGGAGACGAAGAAAAAAGGTAGCCTGATAGACGTGATGGGAATTTAAGGAAGGTTATTTAAGATTTCACAACTTCCTATAGGGGGTTTAGAAGCCCTAGAAAGACCCTTCAACTGGCAGTGAAAAAGACAATTTTTACAGGAAAATGGAATCTTTGGTGATACATGTACCTTCGTGACGTGAGGGACGTGGCAGTATGAATATTCACGAGCTGAGACCCGAGGACATGGGCACTATCTACACCTTTATTGTAGTTCCCAACATCAACTCACCAACACGTTGATATCGAGACCTACGGGACAGATGTTGATGGTAAATTTCAACCTCGAGGAACTCTAAAGCCTGAAAAGGGGTATAATGGGTTATGAGCTTAATAGGTGAAGGTCCAAGGTCCTTGTGAGGATGAGAAATCAGATGAGTGACTCGATCTAGTAGTTCAGAGAACACCCGAGGAAATAGCCAGTTGAGGATAGGTTGGGATACCGACCCGACCTGATGGAAATGTATCAGATTCGACTTAACTTGAGCATCTGTGAATTATGACCCGAGGTTGTCCCGTCATTACTGACCCGACCTGTTAAAGAAGCAAGGATGAAGATCCATCATTATTCCTCTTGGCACACCAACTCGGAGACCTATGTCAGGATTGCAGTATTTAGTGCTTATGTATGAATGGTGTAAGCCTTACATGAAAGTTTAAGCCTCCGACGGGCTGATATGACGAGAGTTTGTCTGAGATTTTCCTTCTGAGACACAGAACAACGTTGGAGTGGTTGAATTACAGGCTGTCACATGGGCAGAACATGTAGCAGAGGATAAAGGTGGAAATGATGGCTTTTTGCCGACAAAGAGTGGTTGAGTCAAAAGTCCAGAGCTACTTTTGCACAGTGGCTATCAGAAGACCAGAGCTACTGTTTGTAGAGTGGTTGGGGAAAATGAGCATGGGCGACGATGACAGGATGATGTGAGCTGACATCACGAGTTGGTGGAATAATGGATTTGGGAGCCTATATAAATGAGTCGAAGATTTAGTTTCGAGAGTTGGTTCCTTTTGGTTAGCAATTTCTACATTTTACTACTTTTAAAGAGAGCCCGAAAGCTTAGTGATAGAGAGAGAAATTTGGTTGGTCTTGACCCGAGCTCGTAATAAAATTTCATTTCTTTGCTCCCGTTGACGTAGGTTGGAGCCACTCTCCGCCGAACCACGTTAATCCTTTGTTTTCTCTGTGATTTTCTATTTGCTTGCCGAGTTTACTTTGGTTCCCAACTAACCAAAAAAATTCATTGCTGGGAGGGGGGGTTTGTTTGAGGGGTTGAATTCCCAAATCGCCATTGGAACGAAAAACAGTCGTCAATAAAATTAATCGAAAATTCCATGATATTTAAAAACTAAACAAAATCCATTTGCTATTATACAAAAAAAATAAAAAAAAAAAAAAAAAAAAAAAAAAACCTTAATAGTAGGGTTGCTAGAAAATCCCGATCGGATTCAAGACCCCAACCATTTACTTCGAGATTCAAGATGATTTTTCATCCCAATTCAAATTACCGATTGGGATTCGAGACAATTTATTCATCCTCAATAGTAATCGGGAATAGATGGGTTGAGACTCAGTCAGGATAAGACGTCTCGATTGCCATTTCTACCTAGCTTTACTGAGTGATGGTATTTTTGGAAGGCATTGAGGTTTTCTTTAGCTTTTAAATATCAAAAGGGTTTCAGTTTTGTCAAACATGAGAGGAGTTATACTCATTTTCAAAAAAATAAAAAAAAATTAAAAAAAAATTAAAAAAAAAATAAAAAAATTATGTAGCCTTGAAATCATCGAATACTCTGCAACTTCTCTATCTCCTATCAAATTCTAGACCGAAGACTTCATAACGTGCTGCACTTTCGCCGTGGAGGAAGCTAAGTTGCTATTGCAAATTTGCAATTCAAGATCACAACTAATGCCGAAAATTTTCAAGGATTTCTTTACTTTAATTTTGGAATCGCAAGACTAAGGCTACGTTTGGTTTCCATTATCATTGAGGATAGAATAAGAAGATTAGAGAATATAAATTATATTATTTACTTTAAATTAATTATGGATCATGAGTTTAAGTTTTGTATAAAAATATTACATGAAATTCCATTAATAATTTTATGAATATATTAAAACATGTTTGAGTTTTGATAATTAGTTTATATTGGAAAAGTTTTCTGACAAAATCAATTTATATTAATTTTTAAGTTCAGCCTTGCGAATTTCTAATAATCAAAGTGAAGAAGGTGCAAAGTAAAGAAATAATTTAGGGTTAATCCAATGGTTCATATTCTTCATCTTTTGGTTGCCATTAATTTTCATAAGGATAAAATAGACTTTACATATGTGGGTATGATTTCTCACATGTGAGCTTGGTCAATCTCATATTTTAAAGAAGAATGAATTATGGAGAATATGGGTGGTGGAGAGTGATCTTGGATATACCCCTATAAAATACCAATCAAACAAGGGAATGATAATTTTTTTGATCATTCTCCATGGAAATTGCGAGCCGGTAGCCTAAAAGTATTTGTATAAGAGTTGAGATGCACTTTTTAAGTAATAATCTACTTCTTATAATCCTAGCTAGGTGAGTAAAGAGTTTTGATGAATTTGCAAGATTAAGGAAATTACTACATAAAAGTACAGCTGAAGGAAAATCAATCCCACTATTATAGGCTATACAATGAGAAACTAAATCAGCTAACACTAAAGTATGGTCTAAATAATCCGGGGGTGAATTGAGAATTGAAAATTTTAAGACTAAATAATCTCAATTTCAATCACTTCAGTCCTAATACTCCCAAATTCAATCAATCAATATTTCAAGCCCCCAACTCCATCCACAACACAATCTCAACAATATGATATTTTCAATAGTCTCAACAATTCGTGTCATTCAATTTTTTCTATTCTCAAGTATCATTCAAATTAAATATATAAACAATATCTCTAAATAGGCAACAAATATAAATTTAAAAGATTTGGTTAGAGAAATTATACTCACGAGGAATTTTACGTGGTTCGGCAACCCCGGTTATGTCTATGACTCAAGCAACCCGCAAGAGAATTCACTACAACAAATGGCTTCCGAGTACGGTGTAAATGAAACCCTCATAAATTCTTCTTTATCAGGTTTGAAGATGACCCAATCTAACTTTCGAGTATGGATCAAACCTCTTATAAATTCTTCTTTTAAGTGCTTGAAGATAACCCAAAGTGTTTGTTTACAACAAATGGAGAACAAAGCTCCTAAATGAATAAATTTACACAAGTTTAAGCACTTAATTTGAGCTTGATTATGGATAAGTAAATTTGATCTATTTGGATGATCAAAATATGTTATATAAATAAATTAAAAATATTTGATCAAGAGAAAAATTACCATAAATTATTCAATTTATAGTTAGGCACATGAGGTGTTATATTCCTCCCTCCTTACAAAGGATTCATCCTCGATTCCGTAATCTAATCCAAGTATCACATGCACTGAATACAAATCTATCTAACGAGTCAGAGAACTTACTTGGAGACGATGGAGCCACAATAGTCAAGTCACTACACCCAAACCTTTGCCCTGATACCACTCTGTAACACCCCGCCCCGCGAGTGGCGGGATGCCACCGGAAGACAATGGGTTACCCCATCACCCTCAGCCTCAAAATACACACACATATACAAAATCCATACCAAAAATACATAATATACACATTACATTCACTCATTCATAACATACACTCATATCAAAATCATTCTCTCAGATCATATCAAATTCACATAAACATGCACACTCGGCCTCAAGGCTTGACATACAACACATACACAAGTACAAAAGCCCAGACACTGACACATGCGAACCGTGGTGTTAACGACTATTGTTGCGCTCCCGTCTCTTCCAAAGCTCATTCTCAGAAACAGAGAATCCTGGAACCTGTAACACAGATACCGGAAAGTGAGGGGTTAGATCTTTTAGAAGACCTGGTGAATGAACACAGAAAATAACGTCAAGACAAAATATCATATACATAAATATACAAATAAAAAAAATAACGTCAAACCTAACCAGGAGCTTAACAGAACGTGAATCTGAAAACAGAGTCAAATACATATACATAACAAATTATAACATAAATTGAAATTCTTATTCATATTCATATTCATACTGAAACTTAAACTGGAAATCATATACCTATACATAATGGATACAAAATTCAATAGCATGTGACATGACAAAACTCTATAATAAAATTCAGAGTCGGAAATCTATGATAGAAATCATAACACTACATATAACAGAATACAAAGACCGAACATGACCAGAGATCGAAAAACATGTCAATATTCAAATTACGTCAACATAATACAGACATCAGAAGAGAGACTCAAGAGAACGTCAAACTAAAAATGACATTAGATTTGAAAAATTTCAAATGACCAGAGAACACGTAAATATAATCACATTCGATTATCAAAAACGTATATCATGTGAACTAAAACAATTTCAAAAAATATTTCCCGAAAACATAATCTGAAATCATATTTGATATTATATGGTCAAAAAACTATAGGCGTCCATTGCCGGGTCGCGCGTAAAGATCGAACAATGTTCAAACATGACCATATCCATAAAAGTGGTGTGCTATCATTTTCTGATAGTCAAATCCCAATAGCATAACAGAAGTCACGAAGGGTTAAAGACCATAAAACTAAAAAATCATAAACTATATCATTGGGCTCCGTGATGAAACAGAATATCAGGCGTCTCGACAAAAACATAATTTACGATTAAACTCAAAAATATATTTCAGACGCCAAGATAAAAAAATTATTTTAAATATATTCAAAAACATGTATATGAAATTCTTTTCTATTGAAATCATTTTAAAAAATAAACGGAAGTATCGATAACGATGAAAATAAAATATAAGAAAATGGAAATATCAACTTACAGAACTGACATATAACAGAAATCGAAAATAGAAAACTAATGTCAACTGAGAACACATAAATAAAAGACTTCTTATAAACTGAAGACACGGAAGACGTAAATATGGAACACGTGACTTAAAATCATAAATTGATAACATATACAGGAAATATAAAATGATAATGTATACGGAGGACATAATTAGAAACATAAACGAATAGTGTAACTGATTAATATATACGGAAAATATAAATCAGTAACATAACCAAGGATAAAATAAAAAAAACATAAACTTAATCATATACATAATACATATACTCAAAACGTAAATGGAAACATAAAAGGAAGACATAAGTTAAAACATATACGGAATACAGAAGCTAGCAACTGAATACACATACGGAAACTGAAAACTTGAACATAAATACGAAATAAGATACTTAATTACATAACAAACACATATATAAAAATATCAAAAAACAGAAAATGATAACATAAAGGAAGAATTAGTGTCCACTCACAAGACCGACGAATAAATGATGACGAGCGAGAAAGCAAATGGAAGGGCTCATTTACAGAATCAATCACGCTCTCGCAGTACTGAAACTATGAATCGTTAGTCCAAATATAGTTAGTATACGCGAATTGACAGTCTAATATGCTCGTGATGCATGATATATTCATGACACTCCTATGTAACCGAAACAGTTACTTGAGACATCCCAGAATGCAATCAACAAAATACAGACGGCTCCAAGAATGAGGTTCAAACTTCGAGAATAGGATCGAAGCGTCACAAACAACTCTGAGAATGGAGAAGAGCCTCGGGAATGAGGACAAACATCAGAAAAATCCTGGAATGGAGTAGAGCCTTAGGAATGAGGATGAAATAATTGACAACTTCGAGAATATAGTAGAGTCTCGGGAATAAGGACACGACAATATATGACTCCGAAAATAGGGTGCAGGCTTCGAGAATGGGGTCGAAGCATCATAGAAAACTCTGGGAATGAAGTAGAGCCTCGATAATGAGGTCAAATATCAGAAAGATTTGGGAATGGAGTAGAGCCTCGAGAATGAGGATGAAATAGTAGAGGGCTCTGAGAATGGGGTACAGACTTCGATAATATGGTTGAAACATCACAGACAGCTCCAGGAATGGAGCAGAGCCTCAAGAATGGGGACAAACCAGTTGATGGCTCCGAGAATGAGGTGCAGACTTCGGGGATGAGGTCGAAGCATCACAGATAACTCTGGGAATGAAGCAGAGCCTTGGGAATGATGAAAAAATTACAGACAATTCCGGGAATAGAGTAGAGCCTCAGGAATGGGGACAAGAGATCTAAACATCACACAGATGAGATCAAAACATCTCATAATGGATCGAAACATCGGGGAACCTTAGAGTTTGTCAACTCTCACAGCCAGTATCGAAGTATCTCACAACCGATCGAAGCATCGGAGGACCTGAGGGTCCATCAACTCTCACAAAGCCATGATCCAAGCATCAGAGGGCCTGAAGGCCTATTTATCAACCAACAAACAGCTACGAGGTCAGGTAAGTCTGGCGACGCCCGATAAACCAGGTAAGTAAAAATACATGCATGATTTTGATAGATTTGTCATTGTCACACACTACATAAGTCTACCAAAGTGGGGGTGAATGTAGATATTATATTTTTACTCATAGTCATATGATGAGTCTCTTATGAATGAACCACACGAAGGTTTGGAAAGTTGTAGGATTAAATTTCGGAAGGGAAAGAAACTCCAGATAATTCAAAAATATTGCCAAGTCTTGGCCGAACATCACCTATGTTCAGCCAACCTTTTTCTCAATCTATAATATCCGGCCAGACATATATTGAAAACCATAAATCTGACCGGACATATGACAAGCTGTCAATGAGTGTACAGATTATCAATTACTGGAATCACGAGATCTAATTAATGTATGGCCATGCATATATTTCAAATAAATGTCCGGTCAGACATGTATTGAGCGTCAGTAAGTGTGCAGATTTTGAATTACTGAAATCACGGACCATATTACTATCCGGAAAGACATAGATCGAGTTATAATTGACAATGCAGATTGGCAATTACTGAATATATGGAAGAGATTTTATATCCCCTTCCTTTTTCAGTTTCAATTTGGGCACTATAAGTTAATGTTCAAATGCTTCACAAATGGTCATTATCAAGAATCTGAAAGCCTCATAGAAAATTCTAAAAACGTTGTAAGTCCTGAAACTTTATCCTGAAATTTCAGAGAGAGCATAAGAGAAAAACAGTGAGAGAGACCCCACGAATTCCTTAGTGTCTTCCCTCTCCGGCAAGCAATCTGACAACCATCCATAATTTAAAGGTATTTTATGAGCCAGCCACACTAAATGTATGACTCGAGGGTACCCTAATTTCTATTTTTATATATTTACACTACTCTTCTTACATATTATTTATGGCCATACTTGATATATGTCTGGGCGGACATGCAATTGCCATAAAAATATCCGGCCAAGTGACAAAAGCATCCGGCAATATTACTGTTTTATTGCGTTATTATTGCTTCGTTGTTTTGTTACTTTTTTATCTGCTTTTACATTTGCTTTTATTATTGCCTTCTTATTTTCAATTTATTATTAGTATGTCAATGCATATTTTTGCTTTTTACCTTTCTAATCCACATAGAATATCTGGCCAGACCCACGATATGTCCGGTCGGACATTCCTAATATGAAATACATTCGGTCGGGCTTTTCCAAAGCCAAGCCGGTTAGACATATATCCTATCATATTTAATTATTACTTTATTATTATTATTTTGCTTTTATAGTTGTTTTATTATTAATATGTCATTACTGTTTTTTATTAGCACTGTTATCAATGTATGATTCTGTCATTTTTTATCTTCTTGTTTCACAAAGAATATCCAGTCAGACTTGGACTATGTCCGATCAATCATTAATTATATAGAAAATGTCCAGTCAGGCTTCCCCGAAGCCAAGTCGGCAAGATATGCAAATGTGTTGCTTAGTTAGAATTTTACTGCTACTTTAATAATTTATGGACATTCATAACTATTTTATTTTTTTATTATTCTTTATTATTAATGATTGCATTATAGGACATGTCGATACCTCTTTTAAACCTAAGTATTATACTAGCATCAGTAAGAGACCATTCGGAACCCAAACAGATTTTAGGTCGGCCCTTGCGATGGGTGTAGTACGACCTTAAATCATTCACAGTGTTTCATACTGGGTGGTGACTCATTCATTCTCCGGCTAGTCCCATATGAGCTATATGTACTCTCTACGATCTGTGAGTCTAACAGTGGTTTGGTAGCCGACATTATAGGCATAACGGTAAACCTCGTTTAGCTCCAACAATGATGTGTTCCCTTATATCATAAGATTATCAATAAGCTGACACAACTGATCTTGCATTACTCCTTATTCCACCATTTCCTTATAGATACATTTAATGAATGAATGGTTCTCTCGATTATTTCTACATTCTTTTAGTTCATATTCTTGAATTGACATCTCAATCTCTGTACAAGACTCTGCCTCTCTCCATATTATGGTGTCGTTATAAATCTTTTGATTCCATAGGTCTTCTTTAGTGTTACCTGACAGTGACCCTCAAGGTCTATAGCTCTGGTTACAGGCTAGCTGTCTCATTTGGGCATCCAGTGTCTTTACAGATGTTCCTGAATCTAAATTAATGCTTCAAGTCTAGCCATATTTCTCAAGTTTTCACTACTTTGGTTTACTAATTGCATAATCAGATCCTCCATAGACTGATTTGGTTCTTGAGGAATTTCTCGAGCTTGTGGTTGATACAAAAGGATTTAATGGCTCAGTGGGATATGAAAGACCATCATTGTTGTAGTTGAAGATTCAATGATTACTAGAGTGGTTGCCCCACAAATCTCATAACTCATCATTGTGCTCTGAAAGACATAAGCATTCAATACGTCAACCATCCCATAAATACATGTCAACAAGTACTGTGTCTTTAGGAAGTCAAGTTTTTATAAATGTCTTCCAACATGTACTTTATCCCACCAACATAGGGTGCAGCATGATTTCTCAAAACTCTTGGTTCTCACATCGTCCATTGGTACTCCATTATTTAGAACACTTGAAAAAACAGAAAGAACAATAACAAGCAATAAAAAATAAAAAAATAAAAAAGAAGGTTCAAATAAGACTAAGAATGATTACTTTAATACTAACAAAAATAAATAATTCCCCTGTAACGGCCCTAAAAACTTGATCGTAATTTATATTGACACAAGCGCACGTATCACACAAGGAGTAAACAAATATCGTTCCCACGAGGAATTACTATTAATGTCTAATACTGAAGTTTTACCAATCTGAACCATATTTAGACTAATGATTTTTAAGGAAAGAAGTATTAACTACTAAACCAAAGAAAAAGAAAAGTAAATTTAAATAAGAGAAAGTATTGTTGACAGCTGATTTTCGTCTCAGGGGCAATATCGGGATAGTGTTCCCGGGATAATCCTCCTTCAACCTTTAATTTGTTTGGTTATAGGGAGACCAAAGGTAAATTTAGTAAAAGGTGACAAAAACACACAGATTGACATGAGAGTTTTAACGTGGTTCGGCGGAGCGAATCCAGCCTACATCCATGGGCACAAAACGGTAGGTTGTTTTTATTGTCAAAACCGACTCGACCGACCTGTTTTGAGTAAGGTCTAAATGTGGTCGAGTAGTTGAGAGATTTTTTACAAGTGGTGTTCTTTCTCTTTGTTACAAGTTTGCCATGCGAAAAACCCAACCTATACAAATGAGACTACCCTCCCTTTATATACTAAGAAAGTGTAACACTGTTCCTCCAACTTTATGACGTTTCCCGCAAGGTCTCCGACTGATTGACGAGCGCTCTGCCCCAAGACTGCCTTCGCTGAAAGTAAACCTGCAGTCTGACAATCTGTCACATCACTCTGTTTTCTCTACTGCCACACGCAACAATAATGATGACAGCCTGTAAAGTATCTTTGAGAAATGACACGTGTTGAAGGAAATTGCAACCACTCTGATCTTCTATCGGTCTTCAAGAGGTTTTCCAAGTGACCTACCGAGCTTCCAAACTATTTCTGCCCCGACCCAAAATATCTGAACTCATCTTTCGTGGTACTGAAGGTGAAACAGAACTAAACTGAGCTACCGGGCTCCTACTGTGGTCGGTCTGAACTGTCTGACCTATCTTCCGTGATCTGTCTCTACTTTGATGTGGTCGGTCTCTGAATCTGTGCCATACTGTGTGCTCTGGTCGGCTAGATCCGAAACTGTGTCCGGACTCTCTTTCTTGCCGAGGAATAACTCAAACCCTCTAAACACTTGACCCTCTAAAAGGAAAAAAATCTTGTCTCTGCCCTAGCCGAACTGTTCAAAGTATTTGTCACAAAAAAAATCATCAACATTTGTCTCCTAGTTCTCGGTAACAACGAGTTAGCAAGTTGATGCCGGGAACTATAAAAAAGATGGTGTGCTAATCAACCGGTCGGTGGCTGCTCCAGGAACCACAGAGAAAACTGCCTCTGCTACCAATCAAGTCTTCCCTTGCCATCTTCATGTGTTCGGTCACTGAGGATTCTGATGCCCATTTATTATATTTGGACTTAATGGAATGGTTTAGGCCCAATTTGGATCCAATCCAATTGTCCTAAACCAACTTGGCCCAACCAAGCCCATTAGGCCCAAATACAACAATTTTAGCCCAATTTCAAATTAAGCCTAACTAATTAAATTCTAATATTCCAAATATCACAATTTAATTAATTAAAGTGTATAGCCATAATTAATTATTTAAATTAACATTTCCAAAATACCAATTTACATAATTAATCATGCTTTATTATATTCCATTCATGTCCAACACAATTGAAACAAAATCAACTCATTAAATGCTACTACATGTCAGGGCATTATGGATTTTTCTTCATTAATTTTGATTTCAATCCAATTAAATCACAAATCAATTTACCCAATCATTTTAAACACATCCAATGGTCCAAAAATAAAAATCACCATGACATTAGGGTTCATGCTTACATTCGGCCAAGCCTAGAAATTTGGGGAAAATTAATCCAATTAATTTTTCATAAAATTGATCATGCATAACTCTAAGTTAACATTATCTAAGCATACTCAAACAAATATGTTGATCAAATCATGCTCAAATAAAAAATACCCAGATTTTAGATTAAGAACCCTAATTCATTTCATGTTTAAATTAGGCTCTGATACCATTATTGGGTTCTCTAAGAACTAGCCAAGGATCTAATAAGCATAAAATTGTGTGAATAATCAACGAAGTTTGCGGAAAAAGTACTCACATTGATCGGCAATGAGGATGTAGGATTTCAAAAATTTTGCTCCTTAGTGTAGCTCTCCAAGCTCCTCCTTTTATTGTATGTTGAGCTCCAAGCTTTGGTGAATGAATTCCAAACTCATGGGAGTAGTTTCCCTATCACCTTTTTTGACCCTTTTGTGTGCTAGCAATGGAGAATTTGTTTTGCAACAAAATTTCCCCTTGTTCTTCTTGTAACTCTCGGCCAAGCCAAGAAATTGGAAGAGATAGTGCTTTTGGGCGTGAAATGAGAAGAGAGGAGAGAGTGAGTGAGTTGAGTGACTTGTATTTGATTTTTCAAAAAACCAAAATGATATACCAAAATCAAATGTTTGGTAAAAGTCCATCACACTTGACACTTGTGTAGGAAACAAGTTATCTCAAAATCTCTACTAACTTCCATCAAATAAAAGTTAAGCAAATGACTAATGATGTGACTTGTTGTGGGCCCCACTTGATTCAAAATCCGAGTGGGCCCGCAAACACATTCCGGGCTCGGGTTCGGTAATTCCTAATTAACGAAATTTCCGTTGCGACTTAATTAAATCAAATTTAATTAAATAATTATGCCTAGCAAAATTACTATTAAAGTCGCTCGCGAATTAATTCTAAATTAATTCATTCGCCCGAATTAAAATCCAATTTTAATTCTGTTGTGAAATCTAATTTCATTTAATATATCGAATATATTATTTAATCGATTAATTCCAAAATAATCGTTCTCTCTCTACTCTTTGAATTTTATCTAAGATAAATTCTTTCCGCAATTAATCATAGATTAATTTTCTCTCTCTTATAATTAATCCCAGATTAATTCTGTTAAATTCATACGTCATCGGTGAATCTTCGGGAAGCGACCCATGAGATCCCTGGATATGTTGGCAGTAAATTCGGTCGTCAGACTATCCGAACACGTGCGTACCCGGTACCACGTTCTTACCAATTTACAAGACATGGTTGGCATAATCTATGATAGGCGTAGTATATGTAGTATTGCGTATTACGATCCAGTATTGATATCACATGCCAGGCCTAGGGCTGGAATTGTGTCTGCCCCGTACGAAGCATATATCGGATCTCTGGTAACTAGTCTCTATAATCGGATAATCATGACCTAGTCATATTATCCCGATGACTGCAGTACTTAAGAGTACTAGTTCCGTATGACTGGAGTGATACTTCCATCTTGACATCACACCCAATATACTACGATTCTCATTATACCCAGAAGAGGCGTACACGGAACTTGTTAAAATCTCGGACGACCAAAACCAAAGTATATTGATTGTCGCAAGTATTAGCGATTCAAGTCTCAGGTTAAGACCAAATACACCTACCCTAATTCGAATTCCCATAGACACATAGTCATACTACCAATCGGATTACGAGGGGTCTATCCAGAGCGAAGCTATTTCCATACCATCGGTAAACAGAACCTCCTCTTAAACTTGCATGAGTATCTAATACCCAAATATATGAGAACTATGTCGTTACGCTTCCATAACATGCACAAGTGTAATACTAGAATATTCCGCATTATCGATGTCCAGTCTCGATAATACTACGACTATGGATATTTAATGATTAAACCTTACGTGGATTAATATTGTCTCATATCTTATTAATCTGGTACTAATCATATGGACTTTTATCATTTATATATCTTGGTAATCTAATTACAAATGATAAAAGAGCAATTTCCTTTGACACATAATTAATTTGTACAACAACGCTATGTTCTGTACAAATAGTGATGTTATGGGTCATAATTGTCCAACAATCTCCCAATTGGCCGATAGCCAATCACTCAAGTGTTATACACCTGAACTATGTACTTGTCGCTCAAACTTTTGCGGAGAAAAAGTTTTCGTCAGCGGATTTGCAATGTTATCATCTGATGCGTTTTATTCGATCATCACATCGCCACGATGTATGATCCAAAAAATCAGATGAAATATTCGAAGTATATACTTGGATCGTTGATGAGACCGTAATTCTTTAACCTGTGATGTAGCCCAGCTCAGCTGCTAACAGAACTATACCTAATCCAATTAGGATTATATAGATCCAAAATTGCTTCTTTTGCTGCCTCAGCTGCAGCAATGTTCCGCTTTTGTTATTTATTCAGCAACAGTATCTTGCTTGGAAGATTTCCAGCTCACTGTTCCATTATTTAAACTATGTAATACCCTTATTTCAACTTACAGTCATTTATGTCGATTTGGAAACTTGCAACGCTGAACCCAGTCACTTCAAGTTCTCCTTCCCCATATCTTAAGAAATCATCCTTAGTTCGTCTAAGATACTTAAGGATGTTCTTAACATCAATCCAGTGACCATCACCTGGATAGGCCTGATTGTGACTCCATATGCTCAAAGCATATGAGACATCAGGTCGCGTACATATTTTTAATGTACGAGTTCTCGGAGAGGGTCAACAGTTTTTAGATCTATCCTAGTAAATCTTTATTCCTAGAATAAAGGTTGCATCTCCCAAGTATTCCATGGAGAATTTTAATGAAAGCCAAGCTTTCACCGATTGTATTATGGGAATGTCATTTCCAAGAAATGATATGTCATCATTATATAGGACAATCATTGTCAGTGCGCTCCCACTAACCTTCTTATATACACAAGAATCTTTACCGTTTTGAACGAAACCATATACCATTATGATCTTATCAAAATGTTAGTTCCAAAAACGCAATGTTTGCTTCGATCCATAAATGGATTGATTTAACTTGCAAACCTTGTTTGCTTGTTTTGGTACAACAAAACCGCCATGATGTTGTAAACATCCTCCAAAAGGTTTCTGTTTAAAGAAAACGGTTTTGACGTACCATGTGCCATATTTCATAAATGAAATATGCAACATTAGCAAGCATTATCCAAATGGATTTAATCATGGCAACAAGTGAAAAAGTTTCGTCTTAGTCGACACTGTGTCGTTCACGATACCCTTTCTGTACAAGCCTACCTGTGTACATTTGTATGTTTCCATCCATGTATGTCTTCCTTGAAGACTTATTTAGTACCAATAGGCACAATGCCTTCTGGTACATCAACCAGTGTCCAAACTTAGTTGGTATACATGGAATCCATTTCGGACTTCATGGCATTTTTCCATAAAAGGAGTCGATACCCTGTATCACTTCCTCATATATAGTCGGTTCGTCTTCCTCAATAAGATTGATATCTACATGAGGTGAGATCAGAAACCCATACCTCCCAGGTTGTTTTCTGACTCTCTTCGACCTACGCGGTTCTTGTGTATTCAAAGATTGTAGTACAGTTTCATCCATGATGAACTGTTTGTGTTCTGTGAATACTCGGTGCCTGGTATAGTATTACTCCGATTTTCATCGAGTTTTACTTTCCTCCCACTTACCACTGTATATAGGTATTCCTCTTAGGAAAACAGCATGAAGAGCAACAATTACATTGTTCTCTTGTGAGTTGTATAAGTACTATACTTTGGTTTCCCTATGACAACCTACAAATAGGCACTTATTCGATTTGGGTTCTAGTTTGGTATCATCCAAACATTTAACGTATGTCCAGCATTCCTAAATCTTCAGGAATGAGAAACCCGGTTTCTTTCCTGTTCATATCTAATATGAAGTCTGTCTAACAGATTTTCATGGAACCTTATTCAAAATAAGTATTCCACTGTTTAATGTGTATCCTCAGATGGAAATGGTAGCTTAGAGCGACTCATCATTAACCTTACCATGTCCAATAAAGTTTGGTTTCTCTGTTCGGACACACCGTCAAATTGAGGTGTCCCGGGAGGAGTCCATTGTGAAAGAATACCATACTTTTTCTGGTAATCTTGAAACTCATATGTTTAAGTATTTTACACTATGGTCCGACCGTAATGTTTTTAATACTTTTACCGGTCTGTTTTCTTACTTCGTGTCGAAACTCTTTGAATTACTCAAAAGTTCCTGACTTGTGTTTCATAAGATACACATAACCGTAACGCGATGCTACATCTATAAAGGTTACGAAGTATTCATATTCATCTCTAGCCTAGCTAGACATAGGCCCACTTACGTCACAATGATTGAGGGCTAACAGATCGGTGGCACTTGCACTTTTACCAAGTAAAAGGTGTTTTAGGCACTTTGCCTAATAAACTAGATTCGTAGACATCATTTGAATTAGAATCAAATCTGTCCTAGTATCCACTCTTCGAAAGTGTGGATATACGAGTCTTGTAATGTGTCCCAGACAACAATGCCACTTCTAAGTCTCAACAGATTTATTCAGTTTCAGCTTTTGTTTGTCATATTATATGTTTGAGATTCATTTATATTCTAAATATAAATACTTTTATTCACATCTAATGTGTATACTCAATATCATCTTTCTAAACAAAACACTTAGTGTTCTAGAATATAAAGGTATACCCGCAATGGGTTAAACTAGATACAGAGATAATGTTCCTAGTCAAACTAGATACATTATAACAGTCTCCTAATTTAAGTACATGCCCAAAGGGCAGTTCCAAAACTTAGGTTTCTATGGCCAAAACAGCGACTCTCGTCCCGTTTCCAACTCATAGGTCGATCTCAACTGAAGCCAGTCTCCTACTTATCAGCAGATCCCGCACATCAGTACATATATTTATGTACCACATCCGGTATCTAAAATTCAATTTTAAAACCAGCAGTGGACATGTTTATAACAAACATACCTGAAGCCGGAGCCTTGCCCGTCTTCACTTCCTTCATGTCTACCTTGTCCATACAGCAGTCACGCTTCCAGTGACCCCGTTTGCCACAGTTTAGGCAGACATCTTGGGATATGTCCTTTGTCTTCCCAGAAGACTGTGATGGTTTTGCCTTTGCCCCTTTTCTTCACACCCCCAGAAGCCTTCGGCCAAGCCTTGGCCTTCTGGGATGTCGAAGTAAGATGCGCCTTGCGCTTCTTGCCCTTTTGTAAGCTCTGGCTGTGCTTCTTGAGCATAGCCATTAACTCTCCAAGAGTTTTCTTTTTCAATTAGTACTTCTAAGATCTAAGAGTAGACCTATGAAGATCCTTCAATTTTAATATCATACTATAAGGATATAATCCTTAGTTCTGACGAAGAAATTAATGAGTCATTACGGCAAGCATACCGGATTGAGCACTAAAGTTATCATCACCATGAGTCTTCCAAAGCTCATGCTCCACTATTTTCTCAACTCCAGGCTCAGGCCCGAGATGTCACTCTATCAAATAAAGTAACTTCTCGGCTCCCAAGACTATCCTGAGGTTCTATTCCTAATTTGAAAATTAAAAGCCGCTTAAAGACATTTTCACCTAGGAATATGTTTTAAACGCTAATATTTCAGTTATCTTGATTCCAAAAGTCCAACTATCTAATCAACGATTTCGGGTAAAATCGAATATAATGATTACTATAGTCTAACTATATAATCAACTACAATTGATCGGTTAAATTCAAATGTATTGATTACTATAATCCAATTATATAACCAACTACTAATGAAGTAGTTTGAATACAGTCCAACTGTTTAATTAAAACAACAATTGAATATTAGTCCAACTAATATATTTATATTTAAATAATGACGAAAAATGAAATGAGCTCGTATTGGCAAGTATCTAAATGAAATTGCAAATTTAATACTTGTCTCCCACTATTTTTCGGCGAGCCTCTAACCCTGAGTGGAGTACTCGGGAAACCTAGTTTCCTAGTGGGCTAGGATCCCGTTAAATAACACACAACCTTGACTTTGGCCAACAAGTTGTATGAAACTTAACTAGGTAGATCTCTAAGATCAATTGGATCTCATCCAATTCCTAGATCTAGTAGGTGGACCTCCAAGTCCGAAACATATATCCAATATATGCCAATATATCTGATATATTCCCTAACCTTTTTTCTCTGAATCAACTCAGCCTTGGCTTTGGCTCAACAAGCTTAATGAAACCAGTCAAGCATGACCTATTGACAGTGGGAAAGCTTCGTAATCGAGGCCGATGAACAAGAAGTGACCTTGACTTTGGCCAACAAATCACAACTTGCCCAAGGCGTACGATATGGAACAAAGCCTTCATGATTCAAACACATCCGTGATGGACAAAGGTCTTGACTTTGGCCAACAAACCAGTGACAATCTTGGATCTTGAGAGAGAATCACTCAATAGAAGGAAAAACGCTTAATATTTGTTGAGGGTTTTTCGCGTAAATTGGCAACCAATTTATTATCTTTGATTAGGTCTCATCATACATTCTTAAGCATGTATTCTAAAAGCATAATAAGGCACGATAAATAAATTAATAATGATATGCGGATGGATATCTCACAAATTATTCCTAGAACAAATCTCTCTCTTTCCTCTCTCCCGCTAGCACTATTCATACTTCTACCCAATTACATAATACTTCTAAAGAAACCTCATTACATTGAGAGGAATTGGTGAGAAGAGAATTACATAGAGTCAATAGATAAAGGCTGGACATGCAGGTCCAATTTAATAAATTCTAAATTTATTACAATAATTTCCAAAATTGCCCTCACCCATCTAATATCCATCTGATATACATTATTCATATAATACATCCATGTATTCACACAAAGCATGTTATCAATCAATCTAATCCAATTAATTAATCTTTGATTAATGACCATCCAATGTTCAAACAACGATTTGATTTGCGCGAGTCCAACTCGTTTAAGAATAAGTACTCAAAGTGCGTATTCTTGAATTATATCGAATATAATTTTAAATCCAATTTAATTTGTATTCAATACGAATTATTTATTTAATTCCAAATTAAATAATTACATTTTTAATGTGCCTTTGTGACTTAAATTCTAAATTTAACCTTAATGAGTCTCAAAGCCCAATTAACATACAATGTCAATTTAATTAAAGTCCAATGGGCTTTCAATTAATTTATTAAGGCATGGACTTTGGCAACCAAAGCCTAAAAAGGAATCACCTTTTGCCACAAAATTAATTTTGGCCCATTAGGCCCAATTAAATTTTAAAAGGCTCATTTATTATATTTGGAATTAATGGAATGGTTTAGGCCCAATTTGGATCCAATCCAATTGTCCTAAACCAACTTGGCCCAACCAAGCCCATTAGGCCCAAATACAATAATTTTAGCCCAATTCCAAATTAAGCCTAACTAATTAAATTCTAATATTCCAAATATCACAATTTAATTAATTAAAGTGTATAGCCATAATTAATTATTTAAATTAACATTTCCAAAATACCAATTTATATAATTAATCATGCTTTATTATATTCAATTCATGTCCAACACAATTGAAACAAAATCAACTCATTAAATGCTACTACATGTCAGGGCATTATGGATTTTTCTTCATTAATTTTGATTTCAATCCAATTAAATCACAAATCAATTTATCCAATCATTTTAAACACATCCAATGGTCCAAAAATCAAAATCACCATGACATTAGAGTCCATGCTTACATTCGGCCAAGCCTAGCAATTTGGGGAGAATTAATCCAATTAATTTTTCATAAAATTGATCATGCATAACTCTAAGTTAACATTATCTAAGCATACTCAAACAAATAATTTGATCAAATCATGCTCAAATCAAAAATACCCAAATTTTAGATTAAGAACCCTAATTCATTTCATGCTTAAATTAGGCTATGATACCATTGTTGTGTTCTCTAAGAACTAGCCAAGGATCTAATAAGCATAAAATTGTGTGAATAATCAACGAAGTTTGCGGAAAATGTACTCACATTGATCGGCAATGAGGATGTAGGATTTCAAAAATTTTGCTCCTTTGTGTAGTGCTCCAAGCTCCTCCTTTTATTGTATGTTGAGCTCCAAGCTTTGGTGAATGATTTCCAAACTCATGGGAGTAGTTTCCCTATCACCTTAGTTGACCTTTTTGTGTGCTAGCAATGGAGAATTTTTTTTTACAACAAAATTTCCCCTTGTTCTTCTTGTAACTCTCGGTCAAGCAAGAAATTGGAAGAGAGAGTGCTTTTGGGCGTGAAATGAGAAGAGAGGAGAGAGTGAGTGTGTTGAGTGACTTGTATTTGATATTTCCAAAAACCAAAATGATATACCAAAATCAAATGTTTGGTAAAAGACCATCACACTTGACACTTGTGTAAGAAACAATTTATCTAAAAATCTCTACTAACTTCTATCAAATAAAAGTTAAGCAAATGACTAATGATGTGACTTGTTGTGGGGCCCACTTGATTCAAAATTCGAGTGGGCCCGCAAACAAATTCCGAGCTCGGGTTCGTTAATTCTGAATTAACGAATTTTTCGTTGAGACTTAATTAAATCAAATTTAATTAAATAATTATGCCTAGCAAAATTACTATTAAAGTTGCTCGCGAATTAATTCTAAATTAATTCGTTCGCTCGAATTAAAATCCAATTTTAATTCCGTTGTGAAATCTAATTTCATTTAATATATCAAATATATTATTTAATCGATTAATTCCAAATTAATCGTTCTCTCTCTTCTAATAGAATTTTATCCCAGATAAATTATCTCCGTCATTAATCCTAGATTAATTTTCTCTCTCTTATAATTAATCCCAGATTAATTTTGTATGAGTCATACGTCATCGTTGAATCTTCGGGAAGCGACCCATGAGATCCCTGGATATGTTGGCAGTAAATTCGGTCGTCGGACTATCCGAACACGTGCATACCCGATACCACGTTCTTACCAATTTACAAGACATGGTTGGCTTCTAGCAAAGCACCGTGCCTACCCAATTCTCCAGAAATATTCTTTAAAGAATATATAATCTATGTCAGGCGTAGTATACGTAATATTGCGTATTACGATCCAGTATCGATATCACATGTCAGACCTAGGGCTGGAATTGTGTCTGCCCCGTACGAAGCATATATCGGATCTCTGGTAAATAGTCTCTATAATCGGATAATCATGACCTAGTCATATTATCCCGATGACTGTAGTACTTAAGAGTACTAGTTTCGTATCCTGCGTGATCATCATCTCCATATGACGGGAGTGATACTTCCATCTTGACATCACACCCAATACACTACGATTCTCAGTATACCCAGAAGAGGCGTACACGGAACCTGTTAAAGCCCCGGACGACCAAAACCAAAGTATATTGATTGTCGCAAGTATTAGCGATTCAAGTCTTAGGTTAAGACCAAATACACCTATCCTGATTCGGATTCCCATAGAACCATAGTCATACTACCAATGGGATTACGAGAGGTCTATCCAGAGCGAAGTTATTTCCGTACCATCGGTAAACAGAACCTTCTATTACACTTACATGAGTATCCAATACCCAAATATATGAGAACTATATTGTTACGCTTCCATAACACGCACAAGTGTAATACTAGCCTATTCCGTATTATCGATGTACAGTCTCGATAATACTACGACTATGGATATTTAATGATTAAACCTTACGTGGATTAATACTATCTCATATCTTATTAATCTGGTACTAATCATATGGACTTTTATCATTATATATCTTGGTAATCTAATTACAAATGATAAAAGAGCAATTTCCTTTGTCACATAGTTAATTTGTACAACAACACCATGTTATGTACAAATAGTGATGCTATGGGTCATAATTGTCCAACACACCAAAGCCAAAACTCAACGGTAAGACTACGCCTTGAGTGCACATGTATTTTTTCCTTGGTGCTAGCCTAGGAAAATACCTCAAAAATTTTAACTTGAGATTCTTCTAGTTAATTAGACTTAAAGATCCTCAAAATCAGTGGCTTACTCTTAAACTTTAGAGTTGCTCACTTATATAAACCCAAGGTATGAAAGGTTTTGGTGTAAAAATTTGTAAAGAATTCTTTGGGTTTATATAGGTGCTCCAAAGACAACAAAATTATTTAAGAATCCGATGTGGGATAAATGCTAATTAAATCTTAGCCATTGGATCTTAATAAAGTGGTTTAATGAGATTATAAAACCCTAATAAGATTTTAGGCCGGATTGGAATTCAAAACAAATAAAAAAAATAAAAAATAAAATAAATTTATTATTCAAGTTTTTTTTCTTATTCATTTTTCCAATTCCCAAAGTGCCCATATCGTCATTTAGCAATTCCTAAGCCACTTTAGAACCTCATAAATGATATGTTCAATAATTAAACACATTGAACCATTTATGAACAATTCCTACAGCAATCATATATGCTGTTAAATTTGTATTATGCACTGTTAACCATTGATTTCGACTTTGTTGTGTGTGACCTTTTGTGTTCCCCTCAAGTTGGACATGAAATGAATCGTGATAATTTAATCGAACATAAATTATCCTCCGACCAGATGGTGGTTCGATTTCAATGACCAATGTTGACATCTAGCAACATGCAAAGTCCCCCAAATGAGAAGGAAAGATATATACCTATTATGTATGCGATTTACATATGATACGGTCTCTCGCCTCACTGTATCCCCACCGTTTGACCTAAGATATGGAAAGTGTCTACCCATATAGTCAAAGGTATGATGTTGATAGTGTCATGAATCGTGCTAACCCAAGAATCTCATATGATTCTTCCACTGCAGCCACAGTCTCAAGCACTGATCACACATATCAACCCGCGAACTGGAATACTACTCTTATAAGAAAATATTATCCGAGAGAGTGGCAATTCTCTGTTGTATCTTTACAAACTTCATGTGTTTCAATAAATGACCCAATCATACCCTTATGACCGGATCTTTTGAACCGGGAAAGGAGAATGTTAAAGTCATTTAATCCACACATAAGATTGTAAAGACCTCAAGTCTAAGGACTAATCATACAATCGATACATGAAAGTTCTCACACACACATAGGATAAACACTCCATGTGAAAACTTTCAGTGGTCAGTTTGATAGACACGAGCAACTCATGCATCCATGTGATACACCAAGCGGACGGATCTCCGCTAGTAGCCTATAAGATCGGCTACCCCACTTAAGGGCGGATTATATCATCATGCTAGTCTCTCCGCTTTGTGAACGAACAGATTATTCACAAAACTATGACTATGAATGTTTGAGAGTAATGATTCTCATAAGGTGTGGAAGCCATCATCTTATTACTCCAAGGGCTTTATTACAGTGTTTGATGATTCATATAATTTATGTAAGACACGTATAATAAAGATTGACATTTTATTAATTAATGAAAATATTGCAAATACATGTACATATAGCCCATCCACAAGTTGGGTATAGGGCATATCCCTAACAATCTCTCACTTGCATGCCTTCACCAATCCCTAAGCCACTTGGAACTTCATAAATGATCTGTTCAATAATTAAACACATTAAACCATTTATGAACAATTCCTATAGTAATCATATATGCTGTTAAATTTGTATTGTGCACTGTTAACCATTGATTTCGACTTTGTTGTGTGTGACCTTTTGGGTTCCCCTAAAGTTGGACATGAAATGAATCTTGGTAATTTAATCGAACATAAATTATCCTCTGATCAGACGGTCGTTCGATTTCAATGACCAAGGTTGACATCTAGCAACATGCCAAGGCCCCCAAATGAGAAGGAAAGATATAATTAATGATTGTTATTTTATTAATTAATGAAAATATTACAAATACATGTACATATAGCCCATCCACAAGTTGGGTATAGGGCATATCCCTAATAATCTCCCATTTGCACTATAGCCAACTAGTATGAATCTGGACACCATATTCCAAACAAGACTTCTCGGGTCATAATCCAAGTGTCATGTGCCTTATTCCAAACAAGGTATAAGGAAGGATCTGTTAGTGGACATGTGCTTAAGATGATTGGCCACATTGAAAAATTAGACAACCTCATACCTTTGACTATATGGGTAGACATTTTCCATACATTGGTCATTGAAATCGAACGACCATCTGATCAGAGGATAATTTATGTTCGATTAAATTACCACGATTCATTTCATGTCCAACTTGAGAGGAACTCAAAAGGTCACACACAACAAAGTCGAAATCAATGGTTAACAGTGCACAATACCAATTTAACAGCATATATGATTGATGTAGGAATTGTTCATAAATGGTTCAATGTGTTTAATTATTGAACAGATCATTTATGAGGTTTCAAAGTGGCTTAGGGATTGGTGAATGACGATATGGGTACTTTGGGAATTGGAAAAAAAATCTGTGTTTTTATTTTTTTTATTTTTTATTTTTTTTATTTTATTTGTTTTGAATTCCAATTCGGCTCAAACTCTTATTAGGGTTTTATAATCTCATTAAACCACTATATTAAGATCCAATTGCTAAGATTTAATTAGCATTTATCCCACATCGGATTCTTAATTAATTTTGTTGTCTTTAGAGCACCTATATAAACCCAAAGAATTCTTTACAAATTTTTACACCAAAACCTTTCATATCTTGGGTTTATATAAGTGAGCAACTCTAATGTTTAAGAGTAAGTCACTGATTTTGAGGATCATTAAGTCTAATTGACTAGAGGAATCTCAAGTTAAAATTTTTGAGGTATTTTCCTAGGCTAGCACCAAGGGCAAAATACCCGTGCACTCAAGGCGTAGTCTTGCCGTTGAGTTTTGGCTTTGGTGTGTGCACCTTTGGAGGCCAAACACTTGGGTGGCTCTTTGGAACGTGGAAGAGCTTTCTGAGTTCGAGAAAAGCTTGTAGATTGGAGGGAGGACTGGAGGGGTCTTCGGTTCAAGTAAGTATTTTTCTTTTTTTATTTTTAATTAGAGTTCTTATGATAGTTAGCATGTTTAAGTTTATGTTATTTGCATGTTTTATGAGTTTTTATGCTTAGAATATATAGTAACATGCCTAGGCTTGTAGAATAATCAAAACAAATGGGTCTTGGGCAAAGGGATAGCGGCATCATAATTTTTTAATTTTCTGCTGCGCACTCACGGCCGCTTCCCAACAGGACAATCCTCCTTCAACCTTTAATTTATTTGGTTATGGGGAGACCAAAGGCAAATTTAGTAAAAGGTGAGAAAAACACACAGATTGACAAGAGAGTTTGAACGTGGTTCGGCGGAGCGAATCCAGCCTACATCCATGGGAACAAAACGGTGGGGGTTGTTTTTATTGCCAAAACTGACTCGACCGACCTGTTTTGGGCAAGGTCTGAATGTGGCCGAGTAGTTGAGAGAGTTTTTACAAGTGGTGTTCTTTCTCTTTGTTACATGTTTGCTATGCAAAAAACCCAACCTATACAAATGAGACTACCCTCCCTTTATATACTAAGAAAGTGTAACATCATTCCTCCAACTTTATGACATTTCCCGCGTGGTCTCCGACTGATTGACGGACACTCTGCCCCAAGACTGCCTTCGCCGAAAGTAAACCTGCCGCCTGACGGTCTGTCACATCACTCTGTTTTCTCTACTGCCACACGCAACAATAATGATGACAGCCTATAAAGTGTCTTTGAGAAATGACACGTGTTGAAGGAACCTGCAACCACTCTGATCTTCTATCGGTCTTCAAGAGGTCGTCCAAGTGACCTGCCGAGCTTCCAAACTGTTTCTGCCCCGACCTGAAATATCTGAACTCGTCTTCCGTGGTACTGAAGGTGAAACAGAACTGAACTGAGCAACCGAGCTCCTGATGTGGTCGGTCTGAATTGTCCGACCCATCTTCCGTGATCGGTCTATGCTTTGATGTGGTCGGTCTCTGAATCTGTACCATACTGTGTGCTCTGGTCGGCTAGATCCGAAACTGTGTCCAGACTCTCTTTCTTGCCAAGGAATAACTCAAACCCTCTGAACACTTGCCCTCTAAAAGGAAAAAAATCTCGTTTCTGCCATTGCCGAACTGTTCAAAATACTTGTCACGAAAAGCACCATCAACAAGTATCAAGGTAAAAGGAACCTAAAATCACAATTTCCCCACAATAATCCCTTAAATATTTATCCTCTCTTTATAATTGATCAATTATAATGAATTATTAACCTATAACACGAAGTTATCTACAAGCCTCTTCCGATGGTCGAGTGGAAACACCCAATATAGTTCAATTATTTATATTCATATGATAATTAATCTAAGCTAAACTCATTACGATCAATTCCTATTTATGACTACGCATTCCCTGCAGGTATATTCCTATAATGTACAAAAATCTATTCAATAGAATGAGATCACATGTTATCAATTCCCAAGACAAAAGTAAAATTTTATTTTCCAAGTTCTTAGGATTTACCACAACTATCATATTGTTGGCCAAACAATAGAAAGTATTAAGCATAGAGAATGATAAACAATCCACATGGAAGGTCACAAATCAATCATAAAAGAGATTTAATTAATAAAAGTTCATAGTAAGTTCTATTGTAATCCTAGAACAAAATCTAAATCATGATGAAGAAGATAAACAAAATTTTCATGGTATTCAACATAATAAATAACAAAGAATTAATAAAGAAAATAAATATTAAAGATTGTCAATCTTTAATCTCCAAATTCTTCAATTTTCTCCTCTTAATTATTATTTGATCTTCTTGTTCTTGGTTATTCTTGAATATTTGTTATTTTTAGAGAGTTTTTTGGCCTCAAAAGAGGCTTATTTGGCTCCTTAAAAACTTATGTGAAGTAATCATAAACTTTCCACTTATATAGATATCATAACAACCAAGTTTCCTATTCGATTTTTGAGTCTTTCGCATTTGCGTCGCGACGCAAGCTGACAATGTAGAGTTGGCAGAATTAAGCTCGATTTTATCCATGAAGGATTTCGATTAAGTCTTCGATGTAAACTACAAAATTGTAAATAATTGAGTTTTCTTTCCAACGCAACTTAAATTATATCTATTGGACATCTTATGTAAAAGTTATGGCCAAAATACTAAAAGTTGCGCAAATTAGAAGTCACCAGTGTAAATCGGAAATTTGGGGTTTTCCACTCCTTTTTATTCAATTTTTCATATAATACATCATATACGGTAAAATAATGAATATAAGTACTTTTAACACATTCAATAACATTATTTAAGGATAAATCAATAATAAATACACTTGAAAAATGTCCTGGCACTCATCAAAAGTTTTTGGTTAAAAGTGGATATCAATTGGCCCTCAAGGGGAAAACTCTGAGGCAGCAACCTCTTCTTCATCAGAAGGGGACTGGTGGAGCTTGGTTTGGAGTATTTCCACAGCAGAAAAAATTAAAATTTTTTATCTCGAGCACCTTGTCCAACTTAATTGCTTCCAACATCCAGCTATTTATATAAGAGAAAAGTCGTTGAGTTTGAGAACCCGATTGTTTTTTTTTTTGGATGGTCCACTTGGTATGCACGTAACCAAGCCTTTTTAAAAAAAAAAATTATTTTTCTGAAGCCGAACAGTGTGGGTGCTAAAGTATAGGCAATGGTGGACTCTTATAGAAGGGTTCACAAAGCTCCTGAAATGCTGAGTAGGAATATCAACCATGGAGCTTGGGTCCCTCCTAATTAATATATTGGTTCGAGATGAATGTGGACGTAGCTACTGACGTTCAAAAGAACATTGGCGGCTGAGGAGTGATCATCCACAATTAGAATGAAGGGATTATTGCTGCGACAACCCAACAAACAAACAAAATTCAGTGGAGACGTCGTGGAATCTGGGCTAAGGCAGATGCTAAGAATGTCATTAACTTGGTTAATGGACAATGAGAAGTAACAAAGAGATTGATTAGATTATTAAGGATATCCAACAACTAGCTCAGCCCTTGGATTATTTCAAATTTTCTTTTACTCAAGAGAGCATGTAATGTTAAAGCTCGTAAATTAATTAAACTTGTGATTAGATTGAAGATATTCCAGAAGTTGTTAAAGTTTCTTTTTATTTTTGTGATTAATGAAGTTTTTAAATAAATGATAAATGATAAATATCACGACTTTAATTTCATAATCCTCCGGATATTTTGTTTCGCTATTTAATCACAGAATCTACCCCCCTTAGTTTTTTATTCAGTATAAAATATCTGCAGGCTGGTCTTACGTGTCACTCTACAATTGGCCATAATCTGATAAGAAAGTTGTGTTCACGAAACATTATGGGCTTCAATTATTATACACATCTACTGTCATCCCAATCTCGTTTCTCAATACATCCGGTTTCATACAATACAACAGCAAAGAGAAGAAGGAAGCAAGAATGACAACAGCAATAGCTGGTCTGAATCTCTCAACTCCTCCCAGAGTGTTGGTCAAAACCAGAGACTCAGCAAAGGCTCAACCCATGAAGCTGCTCAATAGCCCATGGAAAAGGACAAACCACAACCAGTTAACAAATGGGCGCATGTACATGTTGCAACCACTGAGAGCTGCTCCAGAAGGAATCTCAGAGAAGGTGGAAAAAAGTATAAAGAGTGCAGAGGAGACATGCGAGGATAACCCAGCAAGCGGGGAGTGCGTCGCTGCATGGGACGAGGTGGAGGAGCTGAGTGCAGCTGCCAGCCATGCCAGAGACAAGAATAAGGATTCAGATCCTTTGGAGACTTACTGTAAGGACAACCCTGAGACCGATGAGTGCCGCACTTATGAAGATTGAATCAATTAATTAATGCTCTCTTTCTCTTTTTTAATTATGTTTCTTTTTTTTAATTGTCCCTTAATGGATGTTATGTGATGGGAGTTGTTACTTGTTATCTGTTCAGCATGATATACAATTACCATCTTGAATGATAAATACTAATAATAGTCCTGATCATTAGCGTTGTTTTTTCTATGTTTCAAATTTCAGAAAATCTACTAAGTTAGTAATAATCTAATATTTTATTATTATATGGGTTAAAATTTTAAAAAATAATTAAAAAATTGGATATTAAATAATATGTCAAATTTTCTTACGGCCTTATTGTTTACATTGAGATTAATCTTACCATCTAGAAAGTGGTTGCACCTTATCTCTATATCATATTCTTCTTGAATTTATTCGTGCAAGTCCATCCTATTTAAAAAAGTACCAGTTTCAAATCAGCTCACCAAAAGCTCGCCAAACAAATTCAAAATTGGATAGAACCTTCTAGAAGATATTAATTGGCAAACTTGATAAGTTCTCAATTTACTAGATAAAGTACGCCTACAGATTGTCTTGAACACGCAGTCTTTGAAAAATTCACCACGTTGCTCTTTAAATAAAGCATATCTTCCACTATTTGTATTTTATGCACTTACCGGCAGCCGCTGTCATCAGCTAGCCTAGCAGTCAAGCACTAAGAAGAGTAAATTTTATCAACAATGATATTAAATTCCAAATGGTTATAGGCTGTGGTCGAAAAATTCTATAAACCACTACTGTAGTCAAAATTATTTAACTAAGTGTTTGTTCATCGTTTCAGCTCGAGTCCTTCGCTAATTAATCAAGCTATCTTCTCAAATGGTCAGGAATAGTCGACCTAAACGATCGATTGGAGTCACTCATACATCTTAAAAAAGTTAATAATATTTATTATAATAAAAAAATCAAAAACATCTCTTTATTAGTAGGATGTCACATATTTTATAAAATTGTATAGAAATTTCAAAAACTTAGGGACCAAACATGTGCCATTCTAGGTTCTTACATTGCACTTTGTTCATCAAATAACACGATGAAGAAATGATTTTGTTCATTAAGCCACACGATTAAGAAACAATTGAAGTTTCCTATAAGAACTTAAATAATCTATATTCAGGGGTGAATTGGGTATTCAAAAATAATTACGGAAAATAATTTTATTTCAGTTTTTAAGTTATGAATAACAAAAACTTTACTGAATATTATAATCAACAAATTTAAAGCTATAAATTGCAAAGTAAATGAGTTTAGAGAAGAAAGACACAAAATCGATTTCATAGTGGTTCGGCCCAATCGTTTGCCTACGAAAACTCTCTTCAAGATCGCTTGAAGGTTCCACTAAATTTCAACAACTTTTACACCGAGAGGTCTTTCTTTCAAGACTCCTCTCAAACCTTTACAACAATTTCACCCTTGAGAGTAATCACCACTCAACACAAGAGAATTTCACACAAGTGTTTGAATAAGAAAATTATGTTTACACACTATTTGGGAACTTACAAAAGATTACAAAGATTTGAATGTGAGTGTATTACCCAAATGAAATTAAGCTCACTAAATGAATGAGAAGATGTAAATTATGAGCTTTTGATTTTGAGAGTTAATGAATGAAGCAGATTTAAATCTCTCTTTAATTTTTACTTTGTAAGAATGATATTCAAAAATGTAAGTGTTCATAAAATCCATAGGAACTCTCAAAATGAAGTAGTGTCTAATATATAGGTAAAAATCTGAGCAGACATGTTTATGTGTGCTGAGACCGGTATACTGGTTTTCAGAGACTGGTATGCCAGTATTTGATTCAAACAGCTATTAAATAGTTATCATTGAGCATTTAATACACGAAACCTACCGGATTACTGACCAGTACAGAGAACGGTATAGAGCCTTACTGGTTCCAGTAACTATGTAAAGTGTAGGCTCAATGGTATGGGGACCGGTATGGCACCGGTATGCTGGTTTTTCTGGATTTGTTGCCAATGTGCCAGTTACAGAGGCTAGAATCTTCCATTTGAGTCGGGTTTGAACTAAGTTTATTTATGGCACGTTTTTCATGTTGTTCGAACGACACCATTCAGAGACTTCACGTTCAAGTATCGTTCGTCATGCCATTCGAACGCAAATGTCCAGAGACCGCTTATTCTTCCAGTTACCGATATGGTTACAGTATGCCAGTATATGGTAACCGGTATGCCAATTTCAGAGACTGGTATGCCTATTACAGTGCTTAAACAAGTTGAAAACAATTTTTGGCTTTAATACACTTGATCTTAAAAGCTTCATATGATGATGCATGATTCATATGAGCTTAGAAACACTTGAATAAGAACTCACTTACATTGATTCTTAGCTCTTAATCATCATCTTTGATTTTCATCTTGCTTAGCTTTTTGATTTGGTTTTTTCATCCTCTTTATGGCTCTTTATCATCTTTGCTCTTTTGATCATTATAGACACTGCATTCTTGGACATAGCCCGATGATGAGTCTATTATGAGAACACGCTTGAAAAGTTTGGAAAAGTTGTAAGATTTAATATTGGATGAGAAAGAAATAGCCAAAAATCGGTCGGATGTCATCTACATCCAACCAGACTTGTCCACCCAAACCCAGCCGGATGTCTTCTATGTCCGGCCTGCCATCGACAGTAAATCTGGCTGGACATCCTACAAGTCAGACCGGATATGTTTCAGTTTCAAATTTTACAGAAGGATACGATATTTTTCATTCTTAGCCAAATTTCACTTTCCTTATTAAAACCAACTTCCAAAACGACCATATCTCTTTCTTATTAACCCAAACCCTAGACACTATAAAAATGAGGCTAAATCACTGAAAATAGGATCGGTAATTTCTTACCTTGGAAAAACCAAATAAGCAAAAAATATAACCCTAAATCTCCAACTCCCAGCAAGATCCAGCAACCAAAATGAACTTTCAAAGGTATTTTCGGAGCCAATCTGCACCTAAGAGTAAGACTCGATGGCCTTAAATCTTTATTTTTAAGTTTTGTAGTTCATTGAACTGACGCCGCATGTCCGGTCGGACATAAAGTACGTTCAGACGGATGTGCACTTGTCAAACAGTAAATCCAGCCAAGCATCTGGCCACATCCGGTCGTTGTATTTCTGTGGTATTTAGGATGGAAACTCAGATGTAGATTCCATAATCGATTCTGAATGGACAATAGTATAGTTTGTACTTGGGATACAACTCCACGTACTACACAAAAACGAGTGGTTTTCATGTTACTTTCATCGTTAATGCATTGTTTCCTCTATGTCTATCATGCTTCTTTCTTTTCTCCATTACCATTATCGTTGTTTAATTTCTGGTTGTTTAATTTTCATATGATTTATTATTGAAAACTGATTAAATTTGTGTTTCTAGATACACAATACGTCCGGCCTGACTTACACTAAGTCTGACCGGAAATAAGATAATTCTGGCCTGCTTTAAATATCTGGCCAGGTCTCTACTAGACCAGGCCGATGAAACATGATTAGATGCCTATTGTTATGATGATTTTATTGGTTCCCTTATTTCTGGCATTATCATAATTGTTATTTGGATGTATGTGGATATAGTCTCGCTTCTGCAAATCTCCTAACTATGCAGTAAGTCAAGCCAAACTCTTGCAAGTCTGATCGGACATAAAGGGATAATATATATTATTGGCCGAATCCAACATATATTTGGCCGAGTGCATTCTATTTGTTAATTCATTTTATTACCGCTTTCATGGATGTTATAATTGTTGTGTGTCATATAAAATATTTGTGTGTGACTGCATTATAAGACATGTGGATCCTCCTTTTAGAGTGGATATTATACTGGCACAGTAAGAGACCATTCCGAACCCAAATGGATTTAAGTTTGGACCTTGCGAGTAGTGTAGTACGGCCTTAAATCATTCACAATGTTTCATACTAGGTGGTGACTCCATTATTCTCTAGTTAGTCCCCCCACCGACTAATCTATATTCTCTACGAGTTGTGATTTCAATAGTGTAGTGGTCGCCAATGTCATAGATATAGCGGTAAACCCTGCTTCGCTCCTACAATCATCTTCTAGCTCATTTTGACTCTTCATCAATATTTTGGCTTCATCATCATCTTTTTGCTTCTTTAGCCTCATCGAGCTTGATTCGCTAATATTTAGACGTTTTGACACAATAGAAATCAAGTCGCTATATTTGATCATCTTTGTCAAAGTCTCCATGTCTTTGACCTTCTTATCTTTGAGTCTTTTTACTTCATTGGTATCATCAAAATCCTTATACCAACAACAATAATATCCGACAAGAAAAACTAGAAAGAAATGACTAATAGAGATCACCAAACAATACTTGCATATCAAAACTTGCTAGTTAACCTAAATACATTTGAATGTATCTTTTATAAAGACCAATGAAGCCTCAGCGTTGTAGATAGTAATCATACTAGAGATACAAAAATTTTCAACATGAACGATACTAAGTACAATTCCTATTTCATGATCAATTAAGCTGTCAATGGTGGTAAACAGGATATAGTATTTTGATAGTTCAACCCGTTCAAGCGTCGCCCAACATAATTGTTTTTTACCAGTGTAAGGGTGGTTCAGCTAGCTATGTTGTCAAAAGACGGGTCGACTAGCTATCTTGTCAAAAGTATGTAGGCAGGAAAATGAGTTTTGATAGTTCAAGTCGTCCAAGTACCGCCTATGACATTTAATAGCATAGTTCAATAATATAGTAAAAGTGGAAAGGAATACATAACTACTTTAATCATTTTAAAAACTCAGGATTAAAGGCATATGAGCTCTGATAATCAAACAATAAACAATGCTCCATGGAAATTGGCATCACATCCAATGGTTATTAAGAAAGTTGACCAAGCAAAGAAATCATCTAGTGTATCCATTGTTGGAGTTGGAACTTGGAGCGCCAATCCAAATAATATATTGTACATTATATTTTATTATTTATTAATAAAATAACTACATTTCCATTTCAACCTTTTTAATGGTAATTATTATGTCATAATGCATATTAGTTTGATATTTAAATATGATGAGAATGACATCGACCTTAAAATAGTATTATTATTATAAATTATTCTTAAAGTAAATATTCATAGTCGTTGATTTTGGAATACAGTCGAATTCCTATAACCTATAAGACTAGCACATGTCGTATATTGGAATTGGAGTCCTGATGGTCTAACCCAATGGACCATGAGTAAGGGAAGCTCGATTAGACATGTGGGTATTTATTGGAGCGAATACTAAATGACTCATATGTGATTCCTAATAGTTGGAAGTACACATCACTGTCAATAGGAATCTCCTCGAGTCGAGTAGCATATGTGATCATTTGACTATAAGATAACATTGATTTTTTATGTGATCATCCATACTTTGATGTCATGTGTGTCAGAGACCTTTCATAGTCTGACTGCTAGATGTTCGTTAAGTATGGACCGTTACACTCATTAATCAAGTGTGTATCAAGATATGATCCTTTCAGCCCGTATGTGTACCATAACAGGTTAAAGTATCAGTGTGAGTAAGTCACGATTCTTACGAATTTAGCCAAAGCCGATCACCTAGGGTTGATCACATATATATCAGAAATGGTGGTCTGATTAGTTGTAAAGAATCGTGGACACATCGAAAATATTAGATGTGCACCTTGGAAACTTGACGGTGTAATCTATGTTTCCTAAGCACAACTCGAATAGCCTATGATGGATGGATTGTTAAACATATGTGATGACCTCGACTTGTATAGTTCAGAAAGGTCATTCGTGTTCTTCGCAAATTCGAAGGTGGTCAAATTGCGTACATATGAGCTAGACTTATATGATGAACATGTCTGAACTTTGAGAGTCCCACAATATGAAGTGTACTCATTGAGCACTTGGGTAGCCGATAATAGTTGATAATAAATAATGTTTGATATTATAATTATCAATAAAAGTAACTGAATATTATTGGATAACATTAATTATTTACTTGACCTATTGGGATTAATTTGATTAATCCAAAATCATATAAGGACTTTGTTATAATTTCATAAATATCTCTACCATTGGAGGATATTTTGGTAATTATAAAATTTATAATAATAGGTGTATTTGGTTTGATTTAATTGGATTAAATCAAAGTGGTAGATAATGAACTAATCAAATGGTTAACTTTGTCTAGATTTAATTGGATTAAATCAAAGTGGTAGACAAAGTTGATTAGTTACACCTAAAATGCATATTTGGTCAAATTGGATTAAGCCCACATAAAAGTTGATTAGAAATTTAATTAATTAAAAATTGCATAACTTTGGCTATAATAGGCAAGTTTGAGCAAGTTTTTCATTAAGCCAAAGCCTGAGAAAAATTAGCCTAAAGAAGCGTTTAGAGAAGCATTGGAAGTTCTCTACATTTTTCAACAAGGAGAAGGAGATTAGATCTTTGGTTCAAACTTGCTAGGTAAGTTTGATATTCTCTCATAAGCTATGTTTTTGTATTTGATACATAATAATATAGCTTGAATTTGGAAGTAGGGTAATAAATTGTGTATGAATGTGAACCGGAACTCACTTGGATGTTTAAGGCCAAGCAAACCCCTCACAACGGATAGAACCCCAAGCACCGCGAATTTGATTTTGTAGGAACAAAACCCTTCCAAGGCCACAAAGAAGACCCACAAAGAACATATCTTTGAGAACCCTTAAGATGATTCCTTGCAGTATTCTGCTAGCACGGAGACGCCACCAAGGTTGCCACGCCTTAGATAAGTCAAAGCTGAAACAAAGGGGAATCCCTCCTTAAGCTTGAAATTCGGCCATAGCCATTTTTCTTTGAAGAAATTCGAAATTTGTAAGTTATTATTGAAGAAGACAAAGTTTACAATATGTAGGATAAGGCAAATTTACTAAAATGCCCTTCAAAAGGTAAAAAAACCAAAAGGTTCTAAAACTACCCAATGGTTACATAAAGCTAAAGCCCTAAGTAGTCATTTACCAAATATTACAAATATCCCCACCAAGATCTTTATGCAAGTGGCAAAAAGATCAAAAATAAAAAGTCAACAAAAGACATAACTTTTACAATAATGCCTATTAGGTCCTTTTTGCTAACTATTTGGTTCTAATCAAATCTAACTACATGACTTAGCTAACTTAGTTACAAATGACCTAACTAAGTCAACAAATCAATGAAAAATCCAAGAAGTCAACAAAAGAGGCAACTTTTCCTAAAATGACAAAATCGTCCCTTTTGCACAAAATTCTCCAAATTTCGTGGGCTCATTGTTATAATACCCAAATGATATGTCTCAAACCCATTAAGCTTTGTATAACTCGAATATTTGGTGTTGGGCTTGATTCAGCTTCATTCGTCAAAAATATGCTTGATTTCAGAATTACTGGCGCGTCCATCTGGTATGACTTGCAATGCTCCATTGAGGTCAAGTCCTTTGATTATGTTGAGGTCATGTCTTTTGATGCTCCATGCATGGCTTGGATCATGTCAGAATGCTTTGGAAACATAAACACAATATGCTTGTAATTTGGTCAAATATGTTCATGTTCGATATGGAACATAAAATTTGAATTTGGAACTCTAGATGAAAGCTTGGAGCTATGGCTACCATTCTAGAATCACTTGACCATCTTTAAGTGACCTAAAATTATTCATGAATCACTTCTTTATGGGATTCTAATTTGGTTTGTATTTCGATTCAAAGTAATACATATATGTATTTAAAATATATTTATGTTTATTTTATAGCATGTGTTTGTTGGAGTTAGTGCTTGGAAGGCCAATCCGAACAATGTATTATATAGTTTATTATTTATTGATAAAATAACTACATTTTCATTTCATATCTTATTAATGGTATTGTCATTATGCATATTAGATTGATGTATAAATATGCTAAGAATGACATCGACCTTATAATAGTCATGTAGTAATACTGGACACTAGATGGTCTGACATTTGGATAAGTATTACTATTATAAACTATTCTTAAAAAAAATATTCATAGTCGTTGGTTTTGGAATACAGTCGAATTCCTATAACTTAGAAGACTATCACATGTTGTATATTGGAATTGGAGTTCCAATGGTTTAACCTGATGTACCATGAGCATTGGAAGCTCGTATAGACGTGTGGGTATTGGTTGGACCGAATACTGAATAACACACAGGTGATTCCCTAATAGTTGGAAATACACACCACCATCAATAGGAATCTCCTCGAGTCGAGTAGCATATGTGATCCTTTGACTATAGGATAACATTGATTTTATGTGAGATCTTCCACACTTTGATGCCATGTATGTCAGAAACCTTTCATGGTCTGGCCTCTAGATGTTCGTTGGGTGTGGACCGATGCACTCGTTAATCAAGTGTGAATCAAGATAGGATCCATCGGCCCGTATGTGTACCATAAAGGGTTTAGGTATCCATGTGAGTAAGTCACGATTCTTAAGACTTTGTCCAAACTGATCAACTAGGGTGGATTGCATCATTTGTAAAGATTCATGGACATGTCGACATGAGATGTGCGCTTTGGAAACTTGGCAGTGTATTCTATGTTTCCTAAGCACAACTAGGATAGCCTACGATAGAGGGATTGATAAACATATGTGATGACCTCGACTTGTATAGTTCATAAAGGTCGTTTCATGTTGAAGTGTACTCGTTGAGCACTTGGGTAGCTAATTATTTTTTTTATAAAAGATAATATTCGATATTATAATTATCAACTAAGATAATTAAGTGTTATGGGATAACATTGATTATTTACTTTGACCTAATTGGATTAATTGGATTAATTCAATAATTACACAATGATTTAATTGTAAATTCATAAATATATCTATCATTTGAGGATATTTTGGTAAATGCAAATGTGGAATTATAGGTGTTTTTGGCTTGATTTAATTGGATTAAATCAAAGTGTCAAACATTGAACTAATCCATTTACTAATCATTTTCTTGATTAAATTAGATTAAATCAAAGTAGTAGACAAAGGTGATTAGTCACACCTAATTATACATATTTGGAAAAATTAGATTAAGCCCACATAAAAGTTGATTAGAACTTTTATTAATTAAAAATTACCTAAGTTTTCCTATAAATAGCAAGTTTGAGGAAGGTTTTAATTGAGTTTGAGAAAGCTAAATACAAGCAATTCTTGGAGAAATTAGCCTAAGTTAGAGAAGTATTTAGAGAAGCTTTATGAGATCTTTACAATATTTCATCTAGGAGAAATCAAGATTGGATCTTGGAGTGAAGCTTGCTAGCATTGGAATCAAGATTGGATCTTGGAGTCGAGCTTGCAAACCTTGGAAGTTCTCCAACCATTTCAACAAGAGAATGAGCTTGGATATTTGTATCAAGCTTACTAGGTAATGTTTAAACTTTTCCTAAGCTATGTTCTTCATTAGTGAGATATATAGTGATGAATTATGTATTAGATACATGATTACATAGCTTAAAGTTGAAATAAGGCTAATAAATTGTGTTAGGATGCTTTGGAAGTATAAACACAATATTCTTGTTAATTAGGTCAAAGATGTTCATATTGGACATCGAACAATTAATAAGAGTTTAGAACTCTAGATTAAAACTTAGAGCTATGGCAGCCATTCTAGAATCACTTGACCACATTTGGATGAACTAGAATTGTTAATGAGACATTTCATAGTGGGATTCTAGATTGGTTTGTGTTTTGATTCAAACAAATTCATATAAGTATTTAGAATACATGTATGCTAGTTGTATATCATGTGTTGATGGTGGTTATGATGTTAAAATTAGATTTTAGGTGTATTTGAAGTGTTAGGAGAAAATTGGAAGTGTTTAGTATTAGTTTGAAGTAGAAAATGCTCACTACCTAGGGCAGCATTGCGACTCTAACCTCTCAGCGTAGCGACACCGAGCATCAGACCTAGGAGCATCACGACGCACACCTTTCCGCGTCACGATGCGAAGACATTCAGCTCTCGCAGTTGTTCTCGCACTTTGGAGCGTCTAGACGCCCAAGATTTCGCGTCGCGATGTGGAGAGCTGATACATACTGAAAATTCATTTTCTCCGTTTCGGAGTTTCCGAACTCCGTTTTAGTCCCCGTTTTATCCTACAGACTCAAAACAAAATGTAGTTTTAAATAAAATATTTTAAAAATACACCAATACTATACATCTATGGGTTAGACCCACTTCCGCTGCATGGGGCACCGATCTGACCCTAGGGATTCCACATCCGTCCCAACAGAATGGTATCAGTAGCAAGGCTTAACCACACAACACATGTTGCATGTTTGACATGTAATTGAATCTATGCCTCTGTATTTTAATTTATTTATGCATAAGTCATATTGGATATGTATTGTATGTTTTATATTAAAATTTTGACTTATTTATGTTAATGACTTGATTATCATAAATCTTCCATGATTAGGTGATTACTTTATTTTAAGTAATAGTATTAGTAATGCTGGAGTTTTATTGGAAGGTCTTTCTTATCAATACAGAGATGAATGAGTTCTTACTACTTATGCCCAAGATCGTCATTAGTGTGAGGGTATAACATTAGATGTAGCGTGATGCGTTAGCGCAGTCATCCAATACCGTCATTATTGTGAGGATGTACATACGAAGCTCATTAGTACATATTGACAAGTATACACCTAGAACACGTCTTAATCCGAGATCGTCATTAGTGTGAGGATAAGAAATGGTTCGGGACCAAACTAGGAGTTACATGAATATGATTGACCTTAGATGTATACTTAATGAGTTTATAAAGGCCAAGATCATCATTATTGTGAGGCTGGAGTAAATTTCATGAGTTTCATTTCCCGTTATGAAATAGTCAAGTTTCTATTTTTCCGTTTAGAGAGATTACGAAATTACGTAAAATAGTGGGAGGGCACTAACAGATTTAAAATTACATAATCAATTAGTATTATTATTTGAAAATGAAAAATGTTCTGCTACTATTTAAAATATTATCTTGTAGATGGCTGCAGCAAATCTATTGATATGGCTTTTGGATTCTAATAAACTAAAAGGAGCCGAGAACTACTTTGAGTGGGAAAAGAACATTCACTTTGTCTTGGAGTTCGAAAAGTTAAGCTATGTAACTATCAATCCATTACTTGTTGAAATCGATCCTGACTCCACTTCTGAAAAGCGAGAAGTTCTTGAAAAATGGAAGGATGCTAACCTTAGGGTGAAATCCTATATTTTAGTATCAATTGTTCCAGATTTGCTAAGACATTACATAGAGGTACCAGATGTTTGGAGCATTATGCGAACACTCAAGGAGTTGTTCGAGGAAAATCAAGAAATCGAGATATATCGGAGGTCTAAGATTTGTTCCATGTTACGCTCAAAGAATGAGGAGTTGTCAGCATTCATATTTTGAACATGATCGACCAAATTCAATATTTGGAACGACAGGGCATTGTGATTGATGAACGGCTAGGCCGTAATTTGATTCTGTCTTCTTTGCCTGAAACTTATGCTGACTTTATGTTAAACTTTCACATTCATTTGATGCAAGCCAGCTATGAAGAACTTCATAACATGTTACGCACGATAGAGCATGATTTGAGGAAAGGTAACCCCACTTTGTACCTTCATGGTGGAGCTGACTCTTCAATGATTTACGGGAAGTCAAAGAAAATCAAAATAGGGAAGAAGAAGATTTCAAAGAAGAACTCCAAGATGCGTGAAGGTGCAAAACCGCAAGTAGCTCGTTGATGAGCGGAAAATATATCAATATTTACCACCCTTTTACCTAATATTTTGTTTAGTTTCTCAGGTTTGATGAACGTTTTGATGTGTTTTTATATGTTTTGCAGATAAATAAAGTATCGGGACTTAATGGAATCAACTCGGGGCTAAAACGATGAAATCCGGAGCAAAAAATGGTGAAAATGGAAATTTACTATACGCGTCACGAAGTGCAGTCCTAAATTCCAATTTTGCGCAAGTTTCATATTTTGGCCATAACGTTTTCATCTGATATTCGATTGAGCTGATTCAAGTTCCAAATTAAAGAAGACTCAAATATCTACAACTTTGAAGAATAAAATAATTTCGAATTCTGAATATTGCAAGACCGAAATTGATGAACAATCCGAAATTATATTATGTTTAATTACTAAAGTCATTATCAAAAATATAAAAATTTGTCAAACTTCCACCAAACATGCAAGCATGTTTGGTGGAGTGTTTTGTGGCATGTTTGGTGGAGTGTTTTGTGGAGTGTTTGGTGGAGCAATTGGTGGAGATATTGGTGGAAGCCTTTAGATTTTCCTATAAATACCAAGCCATTTCATTTGTAATTCTCATGCTTTCCTTAGGTTTTTGTAAGGAATTTAAGGATTGCATCTTGTTTGTTTAATTTTTGTAATTTAAATTATGTACTTTTATTTTCAGTAATAATAGTAGTTTATTTTCTTCTCTTTTCTTTTATGTTAAGTAGTTAATTTCCGCTGGGGGGAAGGGTGAAGCTTTTATTATTTTAATTTAGATTAATCTCCCTTAATTATAATATGGAAATTATAATTCAAACTAAAAGGTTATATCACCTTAATGGCTGGTTTTATTTATTTGATATAATGTGACATCGTCTATATGGCCTGTCTTTATGTGATAGATGATTACCGCCTATATGGCTGGTTTATGGACAAATAATGATACCGCCTTTATGGTCGGTTGGACTTAATTAAAATCTGACTTAATGAGGATACCGCCTATATGGACGGTTGGTAATATCACTGATAAATTCCATATTATAATAAGGAAAATTTCTAAATTAGAAGTAGTAAAGGTGGATCCCCTAACCCCCAACATTTTATTTTTATTCTAGGGAAGTGATGAAACACAATATCCACACACTTAATAATTGATTTTCTTTTTATGGGTAATTCTTTAGTTTGTTTATTGAGTCTTAGTCTTAATGCTTCTTGTTAACTGGACATTAATAAGATTGATTTGGTAAACTGAAAATGAACTTGGAAATGGGATTTTAGGTTTCAGCCTTAGATTCAATAGTTCACGATCTTCCTTGAGGATAGATAACCTTTTAATAGATTTCCGTACAGGATAGGAATATACCTATCGGGCGGGGGTAGCCACAATTGGAATTTGAACTTAATGAATTCAGGTAATCTGGTTAACATGGGAATATGATTAATTGGATTATACTAGGTATTTGCGTCTGACCATCAGAAGAGGCTTTTGCATATCATCGTGTTCCAGGTTAGCAAACTGATTTATTACACATATATAAGAGAATCAATTCATCTTTAGAATAATATTGTGTGGAATCACGACCCTGGATATTTGAGTCTTTTGTTATTTTCCTTAGTATTTTCTTTTGTGTCTTTATTTATTTATTTTATTTATCAAATCTACATTCAACCAACCAAAAGCAATCATTCTCTTCTCCCTTAATTAGATACCTGTAAATAAATACATTCAATAATTAATAACAACAATAGAAATTAAGTCATCGTGGGATCGATATTTTTTATACTACTTGAACGATATGTGCGCTTGCGTTATACGCTTGTGATTACGCACCGGTCAAGTTTTTGGCGCCGTTGCCGGGGACTTATTTTTCTTGAGTTATTAATTTTGAAGCTATCTAATTTACTTGTATCTAATTTTCTTTATTTTTATCTGTAATTTTTATTTCCTTCTTTTATTTTTCAGGTGGTTGACATGAATCCTTATTGGGAGATAGAAAGATTACGAGCTTTATTAGAAGAAGATACACCCTAAATCAGGGAGCAACAGTCTGGTTTTCTGAGGCCTGTTGTCCAGCCCAACAACTATCACTGGATGCCAGAACCAAGCAATACTATATTTGCTCATCAGAACGCAATGGGGAGATGTGTGATATGCGATGGTAACCACCCGAGTGATCAATACATATACATTTCAGAGTGGCAGAATTATCAGAATCAATCAAGGTATGAAGAGCCAGCATATTTCACAGAACCACATTTTCCTTCTTATCCACCATCCATCTACGATCTTCAACAAGAACCAGAACCATCGGAGGAAGATCAGATGATTGACATGCTCAAAGATTGGTTCAAGAAACAAGACGAAAAGTTGGATACAATGCTTGAAACATTCCAGAATCAATTCGAAAGTATTCAGAGACAATCAGCATCCATTCAGAGATTGACAGATCAAACGAGACAATTAACAGAAACCCAAAGCTACATACCTCAAGAAATATTTTCAGATGAAACCGATGAAGCCTTTGAGTACCAAGAGTTCCACAGTGACACCTTACCAGAGGAAGAAGCTGAGCAATATCAAGAACCAGAGGTATCAGTTCAGGAACCCAAACCAGTAAAGTCTCTGTTTGACTTTTATTATTCAGATTTTGACGAGGATGAAAAAGCTGAGCTACTTGTACCAACTGCACCAAAAATTGAGGATGGAATTCTGTGTCCTCAAAATGAAGATCTTGGAGCTTCCATTGCACAAATATTTGAAGAAGATCTACCTGAGTCAGTCATATCAAATGATGAAGACCTAAAATCAGACACATCTTTACATCCTCAGGTTGATACTTATGGAGCATGCATTTCACAGATGACAGATAATGAACTGAACGAGGAAATCCTAAAATACATCTGTGAAGAAAATGTGGAACCGGAACAAAAGAAATAGCTAATGTCTAAACTTATTGAAGATCCAATGCATTCATGGAAAACATCGATGTATTGGGGAGTATATATCAGAGATATCGCCCAGAAGCTTGACAGAATAGAATTTCCATTCCAAGTCAAACACCATACGAGACCTCCTTATTTTCTTTCTTTCTTTTCATGAACCATTGGAGCAAAAAAGATAAAAAAAAAAAGGTGGCACAAGCACTGAATGGCACAAAACTCTTTTTGCCACTTTACCGTTAGAAGAGACCCTTCAAAAGCAACGCACACATGATTGTCTTTAATCGGACATCCAAAACCACGCTGAAACCTCCTTGATAGATGGATTTCAGTCACATCTGGCTGAAGACGAAAAATTTAGCGCAAGCAGGGAGGCAACCCATGTAATTTGTTGTAATTTCTGTTTTCATATTTTGTGTATATATGTTGTAGAGTTTTTAATTTTGTGTGTTATTTTTGAAGGGAAAAGCACAAACGGTCAGAAGGAATGGTGTTTGGAAATCACAAAGAAGAGAGCTAATTCATTTGTGATGGCTGAGTAAATAATGAATTCTTGAGATGCATCTTTATGAATTTATACTAAGCGAGTGGCGTATTGCGTACACAATTATGTTGCCTTAATAATTGCATTGATTTGCTTTTCTATTTTTATTTCCTTTATTTTCGCCAACAAGATCTAAATTTTTTGACTTTTCACGATTTATTTTAACATTCATCTAATAATTATCATTTGGCAGGTACTAGTGCAACTATTACTCACCCATTTTCAGGTTCTATAAATTCAGCTCTACATTTCTCTCTTTGACACATACAGATAAACATCCAAATAAGAGAGAGAAAATGGAAGCAAGTTCACAGCAGCGAGTCAAGAGAATTTGTGTTTTCTGTGGATCCAACTTTGGTAATAAACCAGAGTTCATTGAGGCTGCAAGGGAATTGGGGAGAGTCATGGCAGAACGTAATATGCACCTAGTATATTACAGTGGCAATCTTGGATTGATGGGAAGCATTTCAAAAGCCGTTCAGGAGGGTGGCAGTCACGTTTTAGGAATCATTCCAAAAAATTTGGCGGACAAACACATCATCGAAAAAATAAATGGGGATGAACGCATTGTCTCGGGGATGTCTGAACAACTCCTTGAAATGGTCAATACTACTGATGCGTTTATTGCTTTACCAGGTGGGCTCGGAACGTTTGAAGAGATATTCACAGTGACATCATGGACGCACTTGAACATTCATCAGAAGCCCATTGGATTACTTAATATTGATCATTTTTTCGATTTTCTGTTTGTATTTCTTGCGGAAGCCAAAATACATGAGTTCGTCACAAAATCAGTACAAGATATTTTCCTGACTGCAACAAAGGCCGAAGAATCAATTGACCAAATCTTAGCCTTTGAACCAAAAATCGACCCCATTATTTTCAAGTTGAACTGGTCAGATAGCGATCGTGGTAAGAAGCGTAAATTGGACATAGATCTCAATCGGTAATAATTTCTTTTCGTAGAATTTCAGTTAACCATGTACGATCTTCTAAACTCTTCTTCTACTGTTTAAGACATTGGGGACAATGTCTCATTTAGGTTTGGGGGAGAGAATAGTTGATTAGTATCTTGTTTATTTTGTGTTATTTTTATTATATTTTTAGTCTAACATTTTCGAAAAATCCAAAAAAAAATTGAATTTTTTTTACAAAAATCAAAAAAATATTTTATGTTTTTATGTTGATTAATCGGGTGAAATTGGTGTAAGAGATAACCGAGTAAGGAATTTCCACTACTGAGACGTATCTCAACCTATTTCGAAACAAGTTAATTTTTGTTTATTTCCTTTTGAATTATTTAATTTATAAATTCTCCATAATACTGATTAAAATGGATCTTCATATGTTCAGTTGACATGTATTATCAACATGCATGGTAACATACAGCCATGAGATGTATTTGAAAAGTTTGTAATATTCAGTGCTCTAGTTTAATTGGATGAAGCATCTAAAAAGAAATGGAATAAAAAAAATAAAAAAATAAAAAAATGTGTAAAAAAATATCTGAGATCCGAGTTATTAAGTCTGTAGGGGTGTTTTAACACTAGTGCCCTAAAACCAACTGGTTTGGGAGTCACTGGCCCAAAGCTCGCTACATGGAACGAAGATGTTGCAAAAAATATATATATCTAAAGTCTGAGTAATTAAGTCTGTATGGGTGTCTTAACACCTAGTGCCCTAAAGTCAACTGGTTTGGGAGCCACTGGCCCAAAGCTCGCTACATAGACGGAAGATATTGTATATAAATTAAAAAAAAAATCAAAGAAAAAAATTAGAAAAATTAGAAAAAATTATTCCATTGCTACAAAAAGGTGTGAATTCTGATAAAACTTTAGGACAAAAATATTACTCTCTTCTCAACTGCACTTGTGACTATTGTGGGTAAAATGAGTTGATTAATATTTTATTGGTTTTGTATATGAAGAATGGTAAAAATAATCAGAGAATTTACTTATTCGGTAATTTAGAAAGAAAAAAAACAACTACTAACTTGGAGTAGAAGTTTCACTTGTTTAGTCACAAACTTCTTTATTCTCTTGTCTTTTTGCTTTTGTGTGCATTAGTTTTACTATCTTTTTACTTTTATAAGACGTTTGTGGGTATCGTCGCTGTAAACCCTCACGAGACTACAACTCGTCCACTAGGGACACCTAGGGGTTTAAAGGCTTGTCGCATATGCTAAATGCA